>JAFVLL020040437.1:0-20739 GCA_021397915.2 Tor tambroides
ACGCGCTAGAGCGATTAAGTGCACGCACTGAGACGGGAGAGGTACGTATCAACTTGTCTAATTTGAGGGAAGAACATATTGGAATATGGAAAAACGGTGGCGTTTTCCTTTAAAACTTTACTGACCAATCTTACTTCAGCAACTGTTGCTGTCCACCATATTATTAAGCTCTCAAAAGTGACTGTGAAGAGTCTATGAAACGCTGCAGTGATGACATGTGGGCGTTACTTTAAGACAATAGAAGTGGAAGTGCTGAGCTCTGACAATACTTAGTCCAGTAGAATGTTAGCTTATTTTGATGATTATAGATTACTGTATTGTCTTTTTATTGTATTTCTCTTTTCATGTTCATGAGTATTTCATTCACTGCCGCCTTATGGATAGGCATTCAGATGACGCGTTATGGCTGCCGCAAGAATGCAGAGATGAGGATGGTCCATCGCAGATTCTGTGAGAAAATCAAGCAGCCCCCGCCACTGTTTAGAGACTGTTACTTGAGAGAGTGTGCTCAGCCCATGTGAGTGTGTTTGCCAAATGAGTTAGAAGGATATTATTATTTTTCTTTTTAATTCACATTTTCAGTTTTGGGTGCAAGTTGCTTAATCAGATTTTTTGAAGTAATAAGTAAAAAGTTTAGACACCAACTGATTCTTTATTACTATTATTTAAAACACTATCTAAAGCTTTACTATCTAGAACATTACAATGCCATGTAATATTATTTTTTATTATTTTATAAAAAAAAAAAAATAAATATATATATATATATATATATATATATTTAATATACATTAATACATTAAAAAAACTAAACTAAAAAATAAAAATTAAACATTACTTCTCAACCTACAATTCTGCAACTATAGTCTGTCTCCAGTAGATGTCACTGTGACACTGTTGTACCTTGCACCACACATGACACCTTGGCACCTATTTTTCTGAAAAAAAACTTTGACTGTGTGTTTGTTTCTATGTGTTTAGCTGGGTGGCTGGAGAGTGGGCTGAATGCAGTAAGTCCTGTGGCAAGACAGGAACTCAGACACGCTCCGTACGTTGTGTCCAACCTCTGGGCGATGGCAAGTTCAAATCCATCCGCAGCCGTTACTGCAGTGATGAGCGCCCAGAGTCCCGCAGAGACTGCAATCGCAACCTGTGCCCTGCTGAGTGGAGGCTGGGCCCCTGGTCGCAGGTACAGGCATCTGACATGCTGTGTTTCCATCAGTATGAGTCTGAGCGTGGGATTAATTTGATATAAAAATAATGAATGTTTGTTTGTGTGTGTTCTTGTAGTGCTCAGTGACGTGTGGTAATGGTACGCAGGAGAGGCAGGTGCTTTGTCATACCCGAGACAACACCATTGGGCTCTGTCTGGACTCCAAACCAGCTGCATTAAGACCCTGCAGGGTGGATCCCTGCCCGAGTGTGTATTTGATTATGTGCTTACTTTTTCAGTAACTTTTGTTAAGTCTAAAATAGCAACCCGAAATGTCTAACAGATCAGTACATTCAAAATTAAAGTCAACATGAAGTGCTGTTTGCAGCCTATTTTAAATTGACATATTTCTGAGTGTAGCAAGATAGTAGACTTGAAAAAATATAGGACAGGACTTGAGAGCCATTGAGAATTGGTTGAATCCTTAAAAGTGGGCGTAACATGCTATTATGGTGTCAGATGATTGGTGGGAAAGTGTTAATAGTAATGTTTCCATAACTCAAAAGTGAGGGTGTATCTAACTAGTTTACAATAAGGATGTGTACATTATCTTACATGAAATACCAATGAACAATATTTTACACCATTTTTTTTTTGGTAAGATTTTTAAATGTTTTTGAAAGAAGTCTCATCCAAGCTGCATTTATTTGATCAAAAATACTGTAAAACAGTAATATTGTAAAATTTTATTACAATTTAAAATAACAGTCTTCTATTTGAATATATTTTGAAATGTAATTTATTCCTGTGATGCAAAGCTGAATTTTCAGCATCATTACTCCACTCTTCAGTGTCACATGATTCTTCAGAAATCATTCTAATATGCTAATTTGGTACTCATGAAAAAGTTCCTGTTTGATTAGGGTTGTGCTGCTTAAAATTGGTATCAGTATTTCTCAGTAGTATTTTTTGTAACATCATAAATGTCTTTACTGCCATTTTTGATCAATTTAATGCATTTTGCTGAATAAAGGTGTTAAATTCTTAAAAACAAAAAAAACAAACCCTCACTGACCCCAACAATGAACTAGAACATTCTAACATTAACTACTAGATTAATAAATCCTGTAAAATTTGCAACCATAATTTGGAATATAAACGATAACATGCAATGCTAGCTTTCTATGTCATCTTCCAAGTGCTAGTCAGAAGTCGTAGATATCAATTTTCATTTCATGTTGATGAAGACCAAAATATATGAAGCCAAGCATTCATATATGAAGTGCAATCAACTGGGATTATTTGAATGTACACATACTAATGATCTGTCGAGCATGCTTATTAATACTATTAATGAAATTTGTATTATCTGTACCAGTTTTTGCAAAAATAACAGACTAATTCACACTAATATAGTTGATGGGATTTTTCTTTCTTTCTCTCGCATTCTCTTTGTCTCCCGGGCTTTCTCCTTCCCAATCCTTCTCCCACATGCGACAGGGAGCACTTCCGACTTCAACAAGCACGGCAACTTCCTGATACAGTGGTTGTCGCGTCACGACCCCAAATACCCCGTGCAGAGGATGTCAAGTAAAGCGTCTCTCTCCAGCCACGTTGTGGCGCTACGTTGTCTCACCTCTCTCAGCTGGACCTTTCCTCTGTCTCTCTGCCTGGCTTTACAAGGCAAACTCCCCTGACTGCCTCCCTCTTCCGAGGCTTGCACGCTTCTTTTTCCTGGGTGGTGGTCCTCTTTTATGGGGCGTTTCCGATAGGGGGAGGTTTCTCTGTTTCTCTCTCTCTCTGTCTCTCGCTCTATCTCTCTCTCTCCTTTGTGGAGCTCTGTGTTGTGAACGCTGGCCAGTAAGAAATTGTTGACAAAACAAAACATGTATAAAATTCGGGGGATGTTCGTTAAAGGAGGGGCTTTGTGATTGGACGGGCAGCTTGCGGAGCTAACGATTGCGCTGAGGTTTCCGCAGTGGCGACGCGTTTGTTTTGAATCACTGCCCTCTGCAAGCTGTTTCCATATGGCTCACGCTCAAAGGCAGTGCGTTTACAGAGCAGGCTGCAGGTCGTGAAGGGAAAAAATATGAAACATGAAAAGTGGCTAAAAGATTAAAAAAAAAAAAAAAAGACTAAAAAAAAAAAGAAAAAAACTAAAGCTTTATTGAATGTAGACTTGTCATGATAAGGGAAATCTTTACTAGATGCTCATTCCACATCTAGTTCATTCTGGAAAACTGATGGGACAAAAACAAACACTCAAAACGAACAAGTTAAGATATTAACATGGGACGTACTGTTGAACCGCCATCGTACGTGTTGGTGACGATGGTGAACATGAGGTGGAACTTGCTAAACAGGAGTCGCTTTACTACCACGTTCGGGAATGCCATAACCACCTCATCCTCCATCCCCTCTCTTTGACTGTTAACAAATTCAATAAATGCAGCTTATTTGTGCTTGCAGACTTTAAACAAACATATAAATATATTTGTATTTATATATATTAATATAAATCTATGAAATTGCCAATAATATGAAATATTAATAATTTGTTTACCATGAATAAGCTGTAGCTTATTAGCCTAGCATTTTGACTGCTATTATTCGCTTTAATTCTTGACTGTTACGTGTATTTTTTTATTGATTTTACATAAATACAGAACTATTGCTATTTAATAACAGAAGTTAAGTGTTCTGGGGGAAGGGGAAGACCTATATTATGCAGGACTCGCTCAGCCAGTTGCCTCTCCGTTTTTTTTCCAACAGAAGTGGTTTCATTTTTTCGGATTCATCCTGAACGAGAGGGATTCATGCACATTAAATATCTCCACATGGTGATGAGTGACATGCGTTTTCGTCATGCCTTTGTGTGTCCAAGCGTTTCTGACACGCATGCGCGTGCGTGCTTGCAAGTCTGCCAGCATGCATTTTTAACGACCAGTTACAGTGGCCATACGAAAGACAACACATAAATATACCTCATGAACTTTCATCCACATCCAAGCGCACTCTTTTCGGGATGGGGAGGGGGGGGCATAGAGCGTAAGAACAATGCCTTACACTACGTTTGAATGTATCGGCATTTATCTGTGAAAGTGATGGCTTAGCGCACAGAAACCAGAGGCAGCTTCAAACAAAACCTGAAATAGAACCAACCGATCAACCAATCATCACACATCCAAAAACAGTGGCTAATATTGGATACGGGAGGCGTTTTGGTGAAACCTACTCGGTATCTCTTTATCACTTCAGAGCGTGTCATTGTATGTTGAAACACATTTCTGCTGGTGACTATGTAAACGAGAGCTATCCGAATTTTCATGCTCAAAGCCGTGGAGAAAACATAGGAAAAATGAATGCCCAAGTGAGATACTGTAAATAAACATTGGTGTTTACTGTATTTAATAACATTTATGACTGTTATCTCCTTACTTATAAGAAAAAAAAATGCTAATATTATATACTATGAGTAACTGTCATGTTACTTCACTGGCCTAACTGCGTCTTGGCTGGCTGTTGTGGGGAAAAATGTCTGGGGAACATTCAGATGGACTTACGTGCACTGCGTCTATATGCACTTTGATTTATCAGGGAAACTTTATTAATGTTTTGTAAATGTTTAATATATGACACTTGTATGTGCCATGCCAGTTTTTACATCATCATGGAAATCCTGTATTTTATTTAACCAATGACCTATTTATTTATTTATTTACCAGTTCATCTGAATTACCAATGGATTAATTGTTCTCAAAGTAATGAAGTGTTTAACCAAAGTTACTGTGAACTTGTACCTTTCAATACAGTTGCTTTATTTTTCTGAAGAAGACAACTCTATCTGTATGTTTAAATGGGGGTGGGAGTGCATTTCATTGTTTCAGTTTCTGTCATGATCAACTGCAAAAGTAGGAATAAAAAAAAAAGTGTTATAAAAATGGAAGAAAAAAAAAAATCGTATGGCTTTTTCCTGCCTGTGTTGTCGCTCTGCTTTCTGTCTGTTTCTGTGAAAGTGGGATTTTTTTTCCAGTTACCTTAAAGGTGCACAACAGAACTTTGGCCTCTCTTTCACAATCTGTGGTAGAATTGCAGGTTATTTTGCAGAGTTGTTTTATTCTTATGTTTTATTCTTATGCTACAAATATAAGGCTTACCATAGTGAATCAGGGTCAAGCAAAAACACTGATATTTGTCATGTATTCATAGAATAATGGGTTTTTGTAGTGCAATGAGCAATTTTCTGTTAAAGTTGTGCAAAATAGGTGTTTTTGCAACTTTGTGAATGTCTCCTTAGCTGTCATTAAATTGTCTTATGTATATATCTGCATCATATTGATATACGCAGATATATACCCTGCTCTCAGGTGTCAGCCACTGAAAATCCTTTTGATGATCACCAATTTTTGGAGGATTTTTTAGCTAACAATTATATAAATATAATCCATATTCAGAAGGACAAATAACCACATTCATAGTCCAAAAATAACCACGTTCACAAGGAAAACAAAAGAAAACTGCATGTTAACCGATTCATGCTAACATGTTTATTGCTCTAGTATGCATCTATATGCCTGTCTTTGCAGACTTGCTTAATGGTCAGTTCATAATTCTGTTTCTTTCTTTGCTTCAACTAATGATTCTCTTTCATTTTTTTTTCCATGTCTGCTTATTTCTTACTGAAACAAACTTGTTAAAAGCATGAAAAGCTTAGAAGACATGTATCTAGTTAGCTGCATATATCCTCATTAAGCTCCTCTTTATATATATTCATCATAGATGTAAAAAATGGTAACTTGATCGTTACCTTAATGTTTTTTCTACTTGATCTGACCTTTAAATTTAGTTTTGATGATGTAAACAAACATATTTAGATTGTTGTGGGGATGTTAAATCATATATTTGACTTAAGTTTGATTCAAATGTACATGTGTTCAATGTGTCTTATCACATCCTTCTCTTGTTTTGCAGAACACTGTCATGGTGACCGTTCTGCATTCTGTCGCATGGAGGTGCTGCAGCAGTATTGCTCCCAGCCGGGCTTCCAGCGCATGTGCTGCAAGTCTTGCAAGGTTGGCACTTCCACAAAGACCACTGTGACCATAAGTAAGCCACCATCCAATTCGAAAATCACCACCAAAGGACGATCCACCACAACACAAAGTCCCACACGCACAGAGTCCACCACCACGTTGACCTCCACAGCAGCCTTTTTGTCTTCTACAGAAGGGAAAAGTGCCACATCTGTGAGCACACCTTGGTTATATACAATTTTAGCAACGTCAACTGATACTGATGGATATAGGACAACGGCCTTTTATCCATATACTACAACTCCTATCTATAAGCACACTACTCCAGAACAGAGCACATCCTTTGCTATTAGTACACCAAGTTGGATCACATCTGCATCTGGAAATGACATGGCAAATGTGACCGAATTACCTGTTAGCACTGTTTCTGCAGCAACATGGATCACATCTGCACCTGCAGATGATGTGGCAAACAGCACCGAATTACCTGTTAGCACTGTTTTCCCCATCATTTTCAGTGATCTGAATAATACCACTCTCATTTCCAGCACCACTGTCCAGTTTAAAGAGTTCGATGGGAGTAGTGGTGCTCCAGATATGGACGGCAGTGCGATATTGCAGTCAACAACTGTGAATAAAAGCGAATTGACAGCCTCTGTCAATGCAGACGTCAGCATCCCAGTGACATATATAGCAGAGATGCTAACAACCACTGAAGAACCTGCTCCCCTGGTACCAACCTCTACATTTACAACTTCCAGTACACCACTGTCCAGTACAACAGCATCCAGCCCAGAGAAGACGAGTGGAAGGCCGAATAAAGTGGAAGAAGTGAGCGAGAGCAACGCTATTGATATACCATATCAAATAATCCCATTGGACAACGAGTTTCCTGCAAATAACATCATCCCCAGGAGAGGACGCGTGTTTCTGCGTGAGAAAACACGGAATAAGCGCATCCAGGAACTGCTTGAGGAGAAGCGAAACTTTTTGAGACGGATGAAAAGAGCACAGGAGATTTGAACCCTGTCCAGTTTCTCTTATAGAGATACAGCTGCCAAATGCAACTTCTGATTCCAGACTTCATCTTGGTGCTTGGGTCAAGAACTGGAAAATGGCCAAAATATTGCAGTGAACTGATGCTTTTCTCTCTTTTAATGACATGGTAAACTGATCTTTGTGGAACAAAACCACTAGCAAGTGTTTGCACAGTTGCATTGAATCTCAACAACATCCCTTTAGGAGGTTTCAAACTGATTTATCATTTTAAAGGATTAGTTCAGCCAAAAAAAAATTGAAATTCTGTCATCATTTATTCAACCTCATGTCTTTCCAAACCTGTAAGAGTTTCTTCCTGTCATTGAACACAAAACCAGAGATAATTTTCCATATTACATAAGTGAATGGTAGTGAGGAGCTATGAAGCTCCAAAGATGACAATAAAGCATCATACAAATCATCTTCCGAAGTCTTCTGAAGCCATGTGGATACCAAAAAAACAAGTCATTTTTCACAGACAGTATCATAAATAAATCATAAATCTTTAATACCATTCACATTCCAAGAAATTCAAGCACGGTTCATTAAGATTTTTATGGTACTTTTATGGTTCTGTTTTGTCTGTTTTGAAAGCTTGACTGCTTCTTGTCTCCATTCCCTTTCACTGAATGGAAAAAAGCAGCATGAAAAAGAAAAGGAAGTCAACAAGAGGGTGAGTGAATGATGATAGAAATTTCATGTTTGGGTGATCTAAAAATCATAGAAAGAGAGTTAGGCAAATTATCATTTGCACAGATCTATCTCAAAATGTTTTTGCCCAAATATGCTCAATGACAGATACAGACGGTAGGCACATACTGTATTATGGGTAAATTAGCATAGATTTTTTTTTTTTTTTTTTTCAGTTGGCACCAGTCTGAAATGCACATGTTGGCTACGGTGTGTTTCAGCTGCACAATTTATCATAAAAATGTCTGAGTCAAAAATATGGAACCTGTCGTGGTGATGTGAACATACTGAAAAAATGAACCCAGAGAAGTGAATCTGAGTTAAGTGTGAACATAGTTAAGACATTGATATACTTACATGTACCTATATCACAGTCACACTAATGAATCATTTGATAAGAACAATTCAGGGATGCACCGTATTACATACATACAGATGTTAATTTTGTGCTTGTGAGTTATATTTCCTTTCACCAGTATGCAAGCTTGTGCTGAAACGTTATCAGATCAGGTCAAGAAGATATGTATTTTTATTTGTGAGATTTTGACTTGTTATAAGAATACTTTACACCCCTACCCAAAGATGTCAAAGACTCCATATGTAAAAAGCAGAAGAAAATGTCAAAAACAGAAATAAATTTTATATATTGCAAAAGGAGTTTCAGAGTTTTACATTCCTCTTATACATTTTCTTGTGCTTTTACAGACCTTTTTAGATTGTTTATTTATTTCAGATTATTTGATTATTTCAGATTAAGTTTATATATTTAAATCTAAAAAAAAAAAAAATATAGCAGTACAACATTAGTAACCTGATGAACCACTGTTATTAGTAGTAGTGATATTTCTGCATTGCAAATAATTTACTTGCAGAAGTAGAAGTGTAATAAAAAAACAACAGACCCAACTGGCATGACATGCATGCTGCTTGTTCTGAGTGATTGACTGATGCATTGAAAGGGGTGTGTTCAAAATAATAGCAGTGTGGAGTTTAATTAGAGAATTCATTTACCAAGGAACACATCGATTGGGCCAAAGAGAAATGGTGTAACATTCTGTGGACTGATGAGAGTAAAACTGTTCTTTTCAGATTTAATGGTCATCGACAGTATGTCAGACGACCCCGGGTACTGAATTCAAGCCTGTGAAGACTGTGAAGTATGGTGGAGCAAAAATCATGGTATGGGGATGTTTTTCATACTATGGTGCTGGGTCTATTTATCATATACCAGGTATCATGGATCAATCTGAATACATCAAAATACTTGAAGAGATTATGTTGCCCTGTGCCAAGGAGAAAATGGCCCTGAAATGGGTGTTCAACTAGACAATGACCCCAAACACACGAGTAAGCAAGCAACATCTTGGTTCCAGACAAAAAGGATTGAGGTAATGGAGTGGCCTTGACCTCAACCCAATTGAAAAATTGTGGGCTGACATTAAAGATGCAGTTTCTGAAGCAAAACCCAAAATTTCAAAGGAACTGTGGAACGTAGTTCGTTCATTCTGGGCTGGGTTCATTCTCGTTTCTAGGCACCAGAAACTGGTTAACTTGATGCGATGCAGATGTGATTGGTCTCATTTTCATTTCATTTTGCCTGTAATGCCTGATAAAGCAGGGTTTGTGAGGGCAGTGCTACTTTGTGTACAGCCATTACCGGGAAACCGCTATTTTTAGCGCTCCAAAAGCTGCACCTAGTGGCAAAGAATGAATTTGCATTTTCATTCAGACCAACGCTAAAAGACCAACAAGTGGGCGGGCAATATGCTAATGTTTCATGTTGACATCAACATGAAACGGCTTGGGATTTGTTTTAAAAACGACTCCTTTCAATGATTCAGAGTCGACTCTTTCTTTTGAGATACATAACTTTATACACGATGCACCTTTAGATTTAAACTTTGCAGGATGTTTTCATTCACTTACAGCTGTGTTACACACTGCATGAAAGGTCATTTTCAAAAATCCATAATAGGGGTACTTTAAAATATATTTGGACTTTATTCACTGTCATTAATGCAGTGCTATTTATTTGAACACAACTGTGTACCAGTTAATTATTGTTCTCTGCAGAGTTCACTTTTAAAAAGTTGAATATGCAACTCGCAGGTTGCATAATTCTGCTTTTAGGACAAACTTTTATGGCTCTTTAATTAAGTAAATTACTCAAACAAATTCTTTAAAAAAAGACTTGTGCTCATACTCTTCTCATTATTTTACATCTTTGCCTGAAGGTTTCTCAGAGAAAGAACCGGGCCAATTAGAACAGAAGGAATTAGAGCTGTACCTCTGCTGGAGCTCCTCACCTCACTTCATCCTCTTCATTAGCTTTCATCCTCACTGCAGGTGAAAGACAGTGTGGATAAACCAGTCACCACATTCATTCCTTACAGACTCAGGGGCTAATAACAGTGGAACAGGACCCATATTAAAAAAGATGTCAGTTGAGCGGAAGCGCTGGCAACATCCTGATGATTAAAAGCTTCATCAATTGAACCTGATTCTGAATTCCTCAATCTTTCATGGCCAATTCTGATTGCTGATGCTTTAGAAGCGAGTAAGCTGATTCTGATAGCCAATTTTTACAATATTTATTTTCTTTCTTTTTAAAAAATAAAATAAAATGAGTAGTACATGGACAAGATGTTTATTTGCTCTGTTACAGGCTTTATCTGTAGCCATTTCAAATTAGAGACAAACAAAGCATTTTAATCATGCTGCATACATGAGCCGTTTCAGATGTAAATTATAATGTATTATTTTAAAATCTGAAGCAAAAACAGAATGGTCTGACTTTGTAAATTTATGCTACGTAAAACATCTGCATGAAACAAACAGCGTGCAGGTTGAATGAAAATGCAGATTCACTCTCTGACAGCAGGTGGTGCTTATTTCCTTGGTTACCGCTTTTTTTTACATGCAATATACAGAGAAAGGATGAGAAGAAAATGTCATTTAAACTTTTCTCAAGACAGTCAGTTCCCCTAAGAAATACATTCATATAAAACCTCACTCCCAACTCAATATTTAGGATTTCCTTTCTATATTTCGCGCATAGTGAAAGGTGAGCTTGCTCTAGTTTCACCCTCAGACGTCACGCCCACGGAACGTTGGCTAAATGTCTGATGCATATGCCACACTTTTCTGGAAACACTTCAGGAATGTCGAGTCGTCATCTGACTGGTTGAATTAAACCGGATTTCCGGGAGACGCGAGTGTCGCGTTTATTTTCGGTCCGCCGGGAAAAAAAGATGCCATGGCGCCAAACCCCCTCATGAAAGAAGAAAGCCGTCGTGTTTACAAATGTTACGACAAACGCTTATCAGGGTCAACTAAACTCTGGATTTTCAAAAGTATGTGAAATATTTAAAGTTCGTGGCATAGAATCTTTAAAATACATCCGAGAGTTTCACACACCGGTTTGTTATTTTGCCGACATTTCCACGCCCCGAAACGTGACGCTGAACGAAACGAACTATGATTGGTTGTTTGACATGTCAGTCAAACAGCCTCATGGGCGGGCCTTGGCTAATGAAAGCAGCCATCTATTCTAGACCTTCAGCCGTCAGTCTGAACGTCTGGCTACGCGAGACTAAGCTTGCTCTGACTGCTACAGTATTTTCTTCTCTTTGCGACCGTCTTCAGCGGTCGGTTCCGAGTTAGCTCCCTGTCACGTGACAACGGAGCACAGCGAAAGTGAGTGATTGGCGGCAAATAACTAATCTAATTATTAAAATACGCATTATATAGAATGGTGGACTGTCATTGTATCAGCTCACAGCAAGCACATATTGTGGAGTAATCTGCAAACGTTTAGCAGAGAAATGAAGAGGTCGCACCACAACGATTATTTGCACTCGCATATGCACAGATTACATTTCGGGAGCATATGCGACCAAAATGGTCGCAATTTCGAGCCCTGTTAATAAAATCTCACTTGTTTGCCCTCTGTAAGGACAAGAAATTAAAATTTTTACTTAAAGTCCCCATTAAATCAAATTGAAGTTTTTTTTTAGCTTTTAGTAGAATATGTTAGCCTTAAGGTTATCTATAAACTTGTGTGCTCCAAAACAATGACAAACTTCGCATTTACAAGATATAAGCATTCAAAACTTACAGTCACTCACTTCTGCCAATATGGATCAACGATTTTGATGACATCACCCTGCACTTCAGTTTCTCAACAAACCTTCTGTCCAATCAAATGCTCTCTAGAATCCTAAGCGTCCTGCCCCCGCTGAAGCTGCGGCTGAAATCGGTCACTTGTTCACATAATTAGTATTTTCTGTACGGCGAATGGCACGTAGTGTACTATAGGGAACGATTCAGACGGTGTAAATATGCTTTCCATTGGGGCGATTTAAGTCTGTTTTCGCGCTGTGTCACGAGAACCGCTGTCGCGCGCAGTTTTCCAGAGACACGATACGGAGTGGATTATATGCGCGAGTCGGCGCAGACCATAAAACGTATCGGACCCATTTGAATTCTACACAGAATGCTATATTTTATAGCAATATGGATGAGATTGTGGCTGTCATACCCTGTCAAATGCGGCTTTACCGAGCCCATTGGCTCTGGCTTAAACTGTGATACAAACGAAACGCTATTGGCTATTTAAAAATGGGGGCGGAACTGATTGATATGTCCCACCCTGGCTTCCTGTTTCAGTTGAAATGACGTCAACACATAGAATAACGCAGCTGTTTCAAAGCACTTCAGTGGACATGGGAAGATATTATGGCTGGAAGACAAAAAAGCTCTTGGCCAAATTGATTTTCATCCCAAGACACTCCAGGTAGCTGAGCAGCTCACAAGAAGTTCCTGCTCTGTTCTGTCTAACACAAGCCAGTCGTCGAGGTAATTCATAATGCAAATTTCCATTTGCCTCAGAGGGGAAAAAACCTTCCACACACTTCGTAAAAGTGAGCGGGCCAGAGACAGGCCGAATGGTGATGGAACTGTATATTGATAAGCCACTCCTTCAAATGCGAATTTCAAGAACGGTCTGTGATGAGGGGCTATATGGATGTGAAAGTAAGCATCTTTCAGATCCACCAATATAAAAACCAGTCCTGTACCGAAGTCTGAATAATACCTCCGAAGTGAGGGGGTCTGTGAGCAAACTGGATCGAGTAACCTGGTCTGCAGAACCAAACCTGACACTGAGCTTTCCAATCCTGGACCCGGGTGGCAAGTGGTCTGAGTCTTTCGAATGGCAAGCTGCTGCAGGAGGGCGTGAAACTGACATTCACGGTCATGAGAAGAGGAGAAGTGCTTTTTGAATTTGTGGGTCTGCTATCACAGGCTTGTTTTGGTTGGGTGTGCACTGAAGGGCAGGACCAGCTTGAACAGATCAGCCATATCCCGGTATTGACTCGTGCACGACAAGTCCTCAAAAGTGAAGCCATAAGGTGTGTTCGACTTGAAGTGGCGCCGCACAGACCGATCGGTGGATGACATCAAAGTACCGCGAGAGCGTTTAGAGAGCTGATGGTTCCATATGCTTTTTAATCGCTCTCGCGGTACTTGGATGTCATCCACCGATCGGTCTGTGCGGCGCCACTTCAAGTCGAACACACCTATAGCGTCTCCACCGACCCCAGGTGACTGGCTGCAGTATAGGTCATAAACCCCGCCCTCTCCATGTAATCTAATTGGACGTGAGACAAATTAAATAATCAAATTACACTTCAAATAATTTTTTTCCAAAGATGGTTTCCGTCATTTTAGGTAGTTCTTATCATGCTGATGTATGTCCAAGTGTTCGTTTTTCTTAACAAGTTTGCTTTTAACTAGTTATTTGATGCTATAAAAACGGGGTGTGGTGTCATTATTGTGAGCTTGCGATTGGGTCTGTGGGAATTTGGGCGGGACTTTGATACCGCGGCTCCACCTCACGATCTCTAAAGCCCCGTTCACACTACAAGCGACACTCACCGACAAAGCGACACGATCCCATTCATTTCAATGGAGAGCTGGCGATTTCTGGCGACACGAGCGACAGCGAGCGATAGTGACCGTTGGCGACCGGATGGGGCGTGTCCAGCGACAAGACAAAGTTCAGAATCCTTCAACTTAAATGAAGAGCGACTTTCGGGAGCAACAGCCAATAGGAAAGAAGACGGTTGAGCTCACGTGATCGTTCTCCTCTCAGCTGTAGATAAACATACTCAATGGGAAAAAGTAGGCTCTGTTTCTCATTCATTTTTGTTTGTATGTACGGACTTAATATTTATATTATATTTAGTATTTTGCCTCAAATGTTTGTATGTAGGGGCAAGAAACCTAATTTGCTGTCAAGGCAACTAGTAGTGAGAACGCTCACTAGCAACCTCATCACCAGCCCCTGGCGACATACATGCTAGTGTGAACGCAGCTTAATGCGCAAACTCTGGTTCCAAATGACATAATTTTCACAAGACGATAGGGCAATACTGAGAATGTGTTGGCTTCATGCTCGTCAATCTTTTTTTTTCTTTACAGTCTATGGTACGGTCGCCACCTTCAGCGAGGCAAAATAAGGGACACACATTCAAACCCCCCCCCCCCCGGAAATTTTTATTTTGTACATATATATTATATATATATATTATATATTTATGATTAATATAAATGCTAAATTAATAAATAGGGTCTAACATTAATTATAATCTATTAATTCATCTGTCTAATAATGTCTAAAAATATAATAATTATGTCTGTCAAGCTCTAACAGACTATCCAAATTTTAATAAAACAATAGAGTTATGCCTTTAGAAGATGTGTCTGTCACTTTAAAAGTATGGTTCACCCAAAAATGAAAATTATGTCATAATTTACCCAGGTTGTTCTAAACCTGCAAGTTCTTTCTTCTGTTGAACACAAAAGAAGATACTTTGAAGAATGTGGGAAACTAAACAGCTGCTGGTCCTCAGCAACTTTCATAGAGAAAAAAATACTATCAGAGTCATTGATTGGGGACCAGAAACTGATTGGTTACCCACATTCTTCAAAGTATTTTCTTTTATATTCAACAGAAGAAAGAAATTATTACAGGTTTGGAACAACTTGTGGGTGTGTAAACGATGACAAAATTGACATTTTTGGGTGAACTATCCCTTTAAGTCAGACAGCCCACCGTGAGCAAATGCTTCTTTGCAAACTGCGCGTTCATCATTACTGGACAGAGCCACTGATAACTTTCCCATTCAGCCCTACATCTGGAGAGTCTTGTGTTCAAAGGGCAGATGTGAGCTCCAGATGTTTTAAATCGCGCAGGTTTAGCGCATGCAGCGCTCGCGTGAAAGCGCTTTAACGGCGCGCGATCAGGCGACTCCATCATCGCCATGGAAACAAAGACGCCAAGATGAGCTTCTCTAACTTTTTATGAAATTGATTTCATTATAATTGCTATTACAGGTGCTAAATAGGTGCAAAATACTTATTTGTTGATTCAGCTTGTTGCCCTTTCTAAAATAGGGGACAAATCGCGTCCCGTATTGATTTGATACGGGATGCATCATTTTGCCTTTAAATACGGGACGATTCCGTATTTTAAGGGACGGGTGGCAACCCTAGTATGGTATTGAGCCTTTCCGCGGTTGAAACAAGATACCTTTTTATGTTCATTCATATTTATTTCATGCTATAACTAGTAAAGAGGAAGAGATGATTGGTTCACGTGCAGCTTGAACAGACGATCTGTCATGACACATGAGTCACAAAACGGTATTTATTGTTTTCATTTCATTTAATATATATTTTTTATTAAATTGTAAGCTGAGACTTTGTTTCATACCTAAAGTAACCTGCTCTGTCTTGTCTGTCGGCGCGTTGCCAGTTTTCTCTTGGCTCCGCGAACGATGGACTTTTCACTGCGCAACAGTAACGAAGGGGGCGGGTCTTTGCGAAGGGTCAATTTAAAACATACGAATTGCCATGAGATTTCGTTGGCCTTTTTAGCCCCCTGTGACATCCTTGGTCCAGCAGATGGCGTTATTTTACAGTACAGCAAACATCAACAGCCTCTGCCTCTGTATTACACGAGCAGGTGTGATGGATAAGGAACAATATTGCTCTCACATGTGTCCTGTCACTATTTAAATCATATTTTTAGAACTACATGAACTGCTGTTATAGCTACATAAATATCCTCTCAATTTGTATTTAGTGTTGAATTCTATGTTTTACTGCTAATATATGGACCCCCATTCTGGTATGAGACTTTTGGGTAGGACTGGAAACAACAGCGACATTTAGTGAGACTTATTGAATAAATTCACTGAAGCTTGCATTGTATGGCAAGCAATGAAGTTTTGAAAGTTATGTAAGATTAATAAGGTGTATGTGAGGAGCAGTTTAAACACCACTAGTATTCAAAATTTGATCTCAGGGAAAATTCATCTTTTTACCCTTGAAATAAATTTCCTGTTTTTCAAAAACATTTTATACTGTAGCATTATGGAAGTGAGTTTAAAAGGAAATACTCTCTTAAAACACGAGGCAGGAAGGGGAAAGGAAATAAACTACACAATGGGAAGGAATGGAAAGCATCAAAAAATGGAATAAAAGAAACTAAATGAAAAGAAAGAAGAGTACCATTCATGACCTAGTTTGAACCTGAGAAACAAAATGTGCTTTTCTTGAACAAGTTTAGTAGAGATGAAGATGTTTTGGGCCTTTTTATTATTAAAAATATGTTTTAATGACACACCATCATTTTAGCTAAAATGAAAACAAGAGGATTAATTGGATCTCACACCCGGAAGCATAAATCCGTTGCTGTTTTCAGACACTGAATTTATAATTGACCAGATTAGACATTTGGCTGATGAATATACTGTAGGATTACAGACGCTCTCGCTGTCCAGAGGCCAAAAGAAGCGTAACTGTTTGTGACTAATTGTGTTTGTTCATAAATCAGGACAGCCATCTGTATAACAAACACCCCCTGCCATGAGTGTGTGTGTGGTGTATAAAGGTGGGCTGTTCCTGTGGTAGATTCTATTGCTTGGATGTGAGGACAAGCTCCCCACAATCCACGTATATGTTTGTATCTTCATTCAGGCCTGATTTTCTGGTTCCTCCATGGGCGCATGGCATGAAATTGGGAGCAGGATTCCATTAAAATCGCTGTATTCAGTTCTCTCGCCCACAACATTCCCGTTTAAGGAGGCTTGCTCTGTCATTGCCTTCATATCCAATATGTCAAGCCCATGAAAAAAGATTGAAAAAGCATATTTTGCTGATTATTTGTAATAGATCATAAGATGACCTTTAGTCCAAGAGCCACAAAGGCACCGCAAGAGTCAGAAAAAGCACCTGTCACATGCTAAGATTTGTTAAGTAAATCCCACTCAGAAATTTCTACATTTTGGCTGCAAATAATTTAATGTCTTTAACACAAGGTCTTAATGATAATTGCTGAGATAACTTCAAACTTCTGGTCACAGTCTAAAATATGTTATTTAGAGTTTTCTTAAGGACAGTGTTTAGGAGGTCAAGAACAATTCATTCAGTTCCTGTTCATGTGAAACACTGCGGTGAGAATGGCCAAGGGCGTTCTGTCATCAGCTTTAGTGGTCTCAGACTGAGAAAAGAAAAAGGGTTGAGTAAATTGGATCTCGCTGTTAGAAACAATGACCACAGTTCTGGCTGGATGCTGTATCTGAATATAGTGTCTATATGCACTAACCATCTGGTAAGTATTGATCATTATTTTTTCAATTTAAATGTTCCCCCTAGAAACTATTAGTAAAACTGACTACATTATACAGACTTTTAAATAGATTTTTTTTTATATTTAATAAAACATATATTTACTTTTTTTTTAAAGTTATATTTTGTAATTATATTTTATGAGTGTCAACATCAAAAGACACATCTGGAAAAGCAAAGTAAATGTGATATAATTTATTTAATTATATGATTAAACATTTATTTTAATATATATTCAAAATATTTCAAATGGGATTTAAACCCTAGATTTTCAGTGTGTCCCAGTTGGATTGGATAACATATTGAGAATAAAGTGATTTATACACACCTGGAATGTGTGCCTTTAGGCAGCAACGTCCGTTTCCTGTAATGATCAGTGGGACCAATCAGCTGCCAGTTTGATGAATAAGATGCTATAGCTGCCAGAATTCATATTTAGATACTGATTAAATCTAATAAAGTGAAACTGGAGGTGAAGACAGATTTTCTGCTCAAGCAAAAACTAAAAGTCTCTTCCTTTTTGGCCCTGCAGATGTGCACATAGGAATTTACACTTAGGAATTTATAAAAGATATACAAATATCATAATATCACATTACTCCAGCTTGTCGCCCCTCAGTTGTGACAAATTTTTTCGTGTCATTTATGTCAAATCCTTTCCACATGCCCAGAAGCTCTTATATATATATATATATATATATATATATATAAGCCGACAATCTGTTTGGCTAGCAATAAATCTAAATACACCTAGAGATACTGTACTTCAGCATCTAGGTACAACAGTTGGCAAAAAAAATATTAGGACTGTCAATGTTAAGGCTTTAACGCATGCGATTAATTAAAAATCTTTAATGTGTCAAAATAATTTATCGCAGATAAATTACTGAAGCACGTGAAATTGCGTCATTAACCAGGCTGATTACATCAGAGATGGCAGAGAGAAGAAACTCACTTTGCGTTTTCAGTGAATTATTCATTATGTGTTTGGCTTTAAAACAGGAGCTGTGTAATATTCTGTGATTGTTTCTGAAAAGCACGAGCCCTCACGCATCGCCGCTGTGTGAAATACAGACTAAACGTACTGTCAAACATCCCACCTCTGCATGGCCAGATAATACGCAAACTACGTTTCTTGGGTGACTGCTGGATAACTGGCAAACCAGCGTTTCGCTAGTAAAGTTTGGATGTATGAGGATTGTAATCAAGGTAATGTAAAGGTAATGTCAAAAGAGTCCATTATATTGATGCGCAAACAATTCGTATGTATGTCCCCCTCCCACACAGACACACATTCAGGATAATATTTTTATTTGTCATGCGTATGTTGCTGTGTTTAGTCATTCCGAATGGGTCTGTGTGTGTGTGTGTGTGTGTGTATGTATGTGTATATATATATATATATATATATATACACATACATACACACACATACATATATTTTACAGTTTTTATATTTATTTGAATCCAATAAATGCAGCCTTGGTGAGCAGATGAAACTTGTTTACCTTTATTATAACAACATATATGTGTCTCAATACTGACAATTGATTGAAAAGTTTTCATTGCTTTAATTTTTTTGTCACACTCACGCCTTCAATTGTATTTAACTCTTTTGCATACTTTTTTTTTTTTTGAAACTGATCAGCTTTTGTTCATAACGTAACCTGAATTAGATCTAGTGAATGATGAAACATCATTGCTTGTTTAAATATATTCAAGGTATTCAATTGGTTTTGGTAATAGTGCATTAAGTATTGAGCAATGCATATGACCAATTGTAATAAATAAATAAATACAAATAAATAAATAAACAATAGAAAAGATTCCTTCTTTTGAGGAATCTTTTGAAATTTGTGAAGAAAGAGGAGGCTGCAGCTGAGGTTCTGATGTTGAGGCGACCACCTTATCTACTATAAACAGACAGTGTTGAAAGAACTGGTCCTGAAGGCTGGCCATCATCTGTTCCTGAAAGGACTGAGTTTCTCACTCTACTCTTCTCAAACACAGACACTGCATTGCTCCAAAAACCTCCAGTCCTTTAGTTCAATGCAGGTGCCTGAGACAATGAATATGGGAATGCTGTCTTTTTCGGTTCTGATGAAACACGTCTTCGACAGTGACACATTGGTTTTTCAGAAGCCAATGGAGCTGTTTTGCATAGTGTAATGATTTGAGACTTTATAGTTAGAGAAATAATGAATAAATAAGCAAACAAACAACTACAGATGTTCACCGCTGATAGGAGTGTGGGTCTCTTTGAAGCAGCGGTAATAATGGCGTGGAGGTCTTTGATATCAGGCTTGCTCATGCACCCACTTGATTAAGAGTGGTGGCAGCTACTTCCTCACAGCCTATTTCAGGGCCTTGCGTTTTTCTTACAGGAAATTGTCTGTGTCATGATGACATGTCATTCCTAGCACGGACGCACAGGTACATATAGTTTAAAAAGTATCATTCAGCTTTACGTGTGTTCTGCTAAAATGTTATTTACAATGTGACCTGTTTCATCATGTGTTTGAGACAATGGCCTCTAAAGCCCGGGACACACCAAGCCGACTTCAAAGAACTAGCGGCGACGAAAGCCGAAGGTGTTGTCGCCTCGCATCGGCAGCGTCGGACAAAAAAGCTGCACGTGAACACATCGCACAGACTTCAGGCTCCTGCAAACTAAACACGTGATTTCAGCGCCTGCGTGAGAGGAGTTAGCTGTCTATATCAGCAGCTATCAATAGTAAATATTCGTCATTCAAACGGAGAAACCTAAACAATGATATACGAGATAAACGCAGATATATGAAACGTAAACAAAGCAGCGCTTGTTTAAGGCCAAAGTATACTTCACTTTTTACGCGTACGCGAGGGACAGCGTACAGTGCGCGTGACGCAAATTGCGTCATCAGAACAGTACGCTCAGGTCGCACATGCGCACTGAAGTTATTTTGCAGTAATCAGGTTTTCCCACATGGTGGCAACACTGTCCCTGGCCGTTGTTTCACATTAGAAAACGAAACTAAAGAGACGGACAACGACAACAAAACAGAGGAGACTGCAACAACAGACCCTCACATTGACGATCGAGCGCTTGTGAGCGAGAGGGTATGAGACAGCTCAGCTTTGAGTTCAAAA
>JAFVLL020040439.1:0-12500 GCA_021397915.2 Tor tambroides
TTATTAAAAGTACATTATTTTATTTTAGTTTTTTTTATTACATTAAAAAAAAAAAAAAAAAAAAAAAAAAATCACAGCCTGGCCAATGAACATTAATTAGGTAAAGCATTTCAAGTGTATCATTGGTTTGTTCATTAGGAAGCAATCCAAGAATGCACTGCAACAAGCTCAGCTGGGAAAAAACAAAAAACAAAACAAAAAAAACATGATGTTTGTGTTAAGTGAAATGCTCACTGTAAACAGATTTGTATTTTATTAAATACATTTAAACTAAAAGTATACTATATTTATAAATACTTAATATTATTTTATTAAAGTAAATTATTAATTTTATTATGGTAGGACACTACAAGTGAATAGGGTAAATATTTAATTTAATAGACACTACTTTCCAAAGTTTAAATATGCAAATGAGGCATTATCTAACTAAATATGCACTTTGTTTAAATGCAATTTGAACATTTCTAGAATGGAAATCTAAACGTTTAATAAATCCAGGTTCAAAATTCTTGCTTCATTTTGTTGCCAAAAGAGTTACAGTTTTTAATTTATTTTATTAATCCAATCAAAAAATAAATTCACCATTTAAACAAAAACCTTATTTAGAGAAAATGGCCTTTAAAGATATGTATTGTAATTACAAATAAAGTATAATCACTGTTAAAAAAAAACACACACACTTAAATGTGTATTTTGGATGTTTTCTTTTCACTAGTCTGAAAGAAGTCAAGTTATGAAAGCAAAATAGCACATATTATTTTTATTAAATTTAAGTCACAGCCTGGCTCATGAATATTAATTAGTAATGTAAAATCAGCCCAGAAGTTCTAACTGATTTGCTGAAAGTGGCCTCTAACCATATTAGAATCACTGTTCACTTCCACTTTCGTTGAATCCACTCATGCAACCAGTCCCATGACAGTTAACATGCAGACAGAATCAGAGCTTATAGCACAATGCCTCAAATGACAATGGCAACATGATAGGCTATAAAATCTGACAGAAAAAAAAAATAAAAAATTCAGCAACAGAGCTGGATGTTTATCTGAAGAGCTGTGATAATCATTTAGAAAGATGTAACCATATAAAATAAGAATGCTGTGGAAATTACTCACGAAGAAAGTGCTTTTCCAGTAAGGCTATCTCCAGGTGACCTTTGACCTCATTGAGTCGGTCGGAATCACTCATCTTGTAGTCCTGGATGGGAGCAGCAGACATGGTGAGAGTCCCTGAACCAGCCTGGAAACAGAAAATATGAGAAGCTTAGAAGTTCATAAAGGTTGACAGCAATGACAACATTAAATAGCTGTTAAGGTTCAATTAAACATCAGAATGATCGTCTAATGGACATTCTCTTTAATCGAACAATACTGAATATGGCCACGTTACAGTCTAATATATGAGAGTCCATTAGCATCTGTGGCTCCAGCCTGCCAGAGACATTACAGCATCATCTTCACAGAGGTTCAGCATAACCAGGATTGGACAAATCACGGCTCTAGTCACCAACTGGACGCCAATGCGGCAGCTGTAACCATAGTGACCAGCTCAGGAGCTCACAGAGACACAACAGATCTCTTAGGTGAGCTTTCCTGTGCTTATCAAATTAGGCGCAGCAAATGCAATTTCTTTGAAAATGTGCTTGGACGAGGCCGCCCAATATAAAAGCCCACAATAACATCATTTTGTCTGAACTTGGATTCCAATCAGTTCTTTTCTTGTAAAATGTCATGCAAAACACAAAAGGTCAGTGCTAAACAGGGCGGCGTCAGAAACAAACGAGCACAGGAAAAGATAGTGCAGTTTTACAAAGATTGTTTTTACAACTAGGGGCTGTGAAGTCTGTGGATGTGAACGACAGAGGGCAATCTCAGCTGCAACAACAGGAAGAGGTCATTTATACAGAACGAAATACACTGAAGCAAATGGATGTTTGGGCTGAAACTCTTGGGAATTTGGCTGTTTGCCTCTTAGTAAAAGGCAAAGAACAGAAACTAATTGCAGGCTGGAAGCGAGTCACTGGAGTACATGGTTTTTTTATTGCTACTATTATCAATAATATTACTCGGAGTATCTGTTCATAAAACTCAAAGGAATATTTGATTGATATTCACATTTCTATATAAACCCCAGTTATAAATAAATAAATATTAGTTATGCATTAACAGTGGAAGTCTATGGGAAACTATTGCATGGTAGCCTACAGACTTCCACTGTAGTTGCATAACTATTTGTTTTATTTTATTTTTTATTTTATTATTCTGAACTCCCATTGTAAGGAAATTGTCAAAAAAAAGTGAAACCTCATTCACAACCAATTTCATTTCACATAACATTTTCATTAAAACAGGAGATTCAAATGAAAAAAAAAAATTAAGAATGGGACTCTTATTTTGACAAGTTTACCAATCTGGGATTGATTGGATGGTGAAAAGTGGGCATTATAGAATAATATATACCAGAATAAGCAGATCTGAATTAGTGATAGGAATTCTGTGTAAATTTACTGGCTTGGATATTTGAATCTCGTTTTTCAAAATGAATTAATCTTTCTTTTTTTCCCTCAAAGTCATTTCGTTCATTTGAGCAGAATAAATCAAATGTTAAATTTTGGCTAGCCAAATTTTCCAAACATCTGCTTGTAATAAAATTCCGGGGGGAAAAAAAGTGACAGAAATTCACAACTTTATAAAAGGTAAGAAATAAAGTAAAATAAGCCCACAAATGCAATGTTTACTAACTGTAACAGTAAAAAGAATAAAAGCTAACTAACCACTTGTTTAAAACATTTGAGAATTATGAACTAATTTCTGTATCCAATACAATATAGATGGGCTGTCACATCATGTGAAAAATGAACAAAAGAGATTCAGGCCAGGGAAGAAATTTAGAAATTAAGTAAATTATGATTTCTTGTTGAACTGAATGGCTTTCTATGACTGGTGTTACAAAATCTTCAAAATAGAGGTTAACATTTTTCACAATCTTATCGCATCTCTACATTTTTCTACAGAGACAAACACCACAACCACATTTTTAAAAACTAAACGCATTCAGCACTTTCTGACAGATTCTCCCATGATATTTCCCACAGATGAAAAAAACGTCACTTACAGGGTCTCGCTGCTCTTCTGTTTCTTTGATGGAGCTCCGGTGTTTTACTGGGACGTCGTCATTACATTCGCTGTCAGATGCGTTGGGAGACTCGGCAAGGTCCAGGAACTCATCTCGCTTCGGTCCTCTGAACCTTATCTTATCCAGTCGCTTTAGCATATTCAACACAGAGACCTGTGTCTTTATCTTAACATGGCGGGTGGCAACCCTGTAATGACAAAAGCGGCTTTTGAAACTGTGCAGCAATGAAGAAATGTTACACAACTGCACAGTACATCTTGATAAATATATCATTATCATCATTTAGACCGAGTTCTGGCTTTTCATTTCTTAATTGCACACGTTGAAAAAGAAAAATACCATAAAATGAATATTTACACTCTTTTAAAGGCAAAACATTCTTTATTTAGTATGCTATCTTATTGTCCAAGTCAAACCTAGCAGTGGAGTAAGACAAAGCCAGCCATTCTTGGCGAAAGAAGTCGGCTCAGGAATAATGTGCAACTGACAGTCACTCGCTTGCACAATAATAGTCTCTCTGCACTGGGTATTGAGGCCTGTGAACTGTAGAGGCAATAATGGGCTGCTTGAACTGGCTGTGAGAAATTGCTACAATCTCAAAGAGATCAGCTGATGTCGGACTAGTGTGGTGCAGGACCCTGTTCTGTACAGTATGTGGGTCAGAGGTAGAGGCCCCATGATCCTCACGGTCGTTTCGGCTCATAGCGAGACCGCTGTACACAGCTGATTGTGACGGTTTGATGCATGAGGAAAACCAGACATTGATTTCAAACTTCTCCGGTCTAAAAGTGATTGTTACTCACCTCCATGTCGTTCCAAATCTGTATGACTTCCAATTTCTGAAATTATCATTTAGGCTGCTTTTGTGAACTGGATTAACTGATTCTTTGAAAAGATTTGACTTAAAATCTGTAAATATTGCACATATAGGTTGATACTGGATATTTAATTGTATAAACTCATTTTTACGATTTTTATTTTGACAGTACCTTTGCTGTCATCCAACACTCACTGTACATTATCACATTGTGATGTCTAAATTCACTCGTAGCATTTATAATAGTTCATTTAATTTTAATATTTTAAGTGTTTTATTTTTTATTTATAAGGCAAAATGGTGTCAAAGTTTAAAATCAACCATTTATCCGTTATCAGCCACACCATTAAGAAAATTATGGCTTGTTGGTATTTTCCAGAATTTTAATGTAGGTGCAGCACAATATATATCAATTTAATAATCCTCACCAGTATTATTTTAGTATTACACACGTGGTCAGAATTGTTGGTACCCTTGGTAAATGTGATCAAAGAAGGCTGTGAAAATTAATGTGCATTGTTAATCCTTTTGATCTATTATTTAAAAAAAAAAAATCACAAAAATCTAACCTTTCATTGGAGAATAAGAATTTAAAATGGGGGATATATCATTATGAAATAAATGTTTTTCTCTAATACACATTGGACACAATTAACTGTACCCTTTTATTCAATACTTTTTGAAACCTCCATTTGCCAAAATAGTATAGAGGTTAGAGAACACCTGACAAGAAATCAGAGACCATTCCTTCTTCCAGAATCTCTCCAGATCCTTTAGATTCCCAGCTCCATGTTGGTGCTGCTTCTCTTCAGTTCACTCCACTTATTTTCTACAGGGTTCAGGTCAGGGAACTGAAATGGCCATCTAAGCTTGGTTTTGTGCTCAGTGACCCATTTGTGTGTTGTTTTTGAGGTTTGTGTTTAGATTATTGTCCGGTTGGAAGATCCAAACATGGCCCATTATAAGATTTCTAACAGAGTCAGTCATTTTTTGATTTTTTTATCTGTTGGTATTTGATAGAATCCATGATGCCATGTGTCTAAACAAGATGTCCAGGACCTCTGCAGAAATATAGGCCCACAACATCAAAAATACAGCAGTATATTTCATTGTACACATGGGGTACTTTTTATCCCTGTGTTCACCAAACCCATCTTGAGTGTTTGCTGCTAAAAAGCTAAATTTTTAGTTACATCTGACCATAGAAGCCAGTCCCATTTGAAGTTCCAGTCGTGTCTGACAACTGAATATGCTGGAGTTTGTTTTTTGGTGAAAGCATTTTCTTTTCTTGATTTTTTTCTTGAAGCCCTCTCAAACAACCTGGTGATGTAGGTGCTGTTTGATTATTTTTTTTAAGGTTTTCTGACCCCGAATCTCAACCTTTTTCTGCAATTCTCCAGCTGTGATCCTTGGAGAGTCTTTAGGCACTCAAACTCTCCTTCTCACCGTACATTAGGACGATATTGACACACGTCCTCCTCCAGGCAGTTTCGTAACATTTTCTGTTGATTGGAAATTGTTAATTATTGCCCTGATGGTGGAAATGGGAATTTTCACTTCTCTAGCTCTTTTCTTAAAGCCACTTTCTAATTTGTGAAGCTCAGTTATCTTTTACTGCACATCAGAAATATATTCTTTAGTTTTTCTCATTGTGATGAGTGATTAATTTGGAATTTGGCCTTTGTTTTGTTTTCCCTCTTATTTATATTTCTGTGAAACAGGAAGCCAAGGCTGGATAATTTCATGTTCATAATCACCCTGGAGTGCTCAAGATTGTGAATATGAATGGGAATATATTTCAGAGATATTTTACTCATAAGAATTTCTAGGGGTGCCAATAATTGTGTCCAACATGTATTTGAGAAAAACATTTATTTTATAATGATATTTCCCCCTATTTTAAATTCTTATTCTCCAATAAAAGCTTAGATTTTTGTGATTTTTTTAAAATAAAATATCAAAAGGATTAACAATGCACATTTATTTTCACAGCCTTCTTTGATCATATTTACCAAGGGTACCAACAATTCTGACCACGTGTGTATTTACTATAGAATTTATTAATATTTTTTAATTAACTTTATTTTTATTTTTTTACTTTTCATTTTACTTTTTTAGTAATTGTGTTCTGTGCTTGTCATTTTGTCTTAGTTTTTTTTATTTAAAAGTATTATATTCATAAATATTTATCTTTAAACTTATTTATCAGTTTTAGTATTTTTAATACTTTAAAGTAACTTATGAAAACATTTCTGATTTTTGTTTAGGTTTTAATCTAATATTTTTATTTTATTTTTATTTCCGCTTTATTTGGATTAATTTAAACTTCATTTAATAAACATTTTAATAGTTTTAGTTAACAATAACTCACACAAAGCTACCATACGTCTTTAGAAGAAAGCACAAATTAGAGGAACCTCATTTAAAATACTTTTATGGTGCTTCTGTATCATTTTTGAGCATTAATTTGAACTATTTAGAAATAAGAAGCCAGTACATTCTTCAAACCGTTTCCTTTTGAGTTCCTCAAAGAAAGTCAGTCATACAGGTTTAGAACGACATGAGGGCGAGTAAATAATTTTGAGGTGTCTGTCCTTTTAATCCTAATATGTGCTGATTGCTACCTAATTGAAACTGGACATTTGGCTGTTATACTCATGGAAAGATGCAGGTCATGAACTATTGTGCTCTTCCTCAGGCAACGTTTTAAATGTCTTTGTGCATCTAAAAAAAATTCCCTGAGAATGCTGAGACTGAAGCACTAACACAGCTTTGCAACATGTGACTGGATTATATATCCAAAAAATCTCTCCAGGAACCAAAGGCCCACGGTGTTGTACAAAATAATGCTATTGGTGTTCCAAACTCTGCATTCCCTGCAGTTAGTTGACCTTACAGCAAACAAAGCAGGCCTGGGAACAAAGCGGCCGTATGCGTGCCTAGACACTCAAAACCTCCAGCCGAGTTCTAATTTCACTTCCAGAGCTCAGACAACATGCTGTACATGATAATGACAGGACTGAGGTTTAACGCCAGCCGTCTTGTTCTTAAGCAGCCTGAGTTTGGCATCCTGTGAATTAGAAAGAGACTTTTTTTGACAATAAGCAGACGTTTCATGCAGCTCACACAAGGGAAAGGAAAATAGCTTGAGTGGATGATATTTATCACCCGTGTCTAGATTTCTCAGATTTACAATGCTTTAACTCATTAGAATGCATCATTTTATGAGAAGTTTTGACAGAGTGTTAAACTTCAAAACCAATCATATCTATCTTCATACAAAAGTTTTGCTTGGGAAAAAGTACTACAGTAAATCAGGTCTACAGTACAATAAAAACATCATTTACTCTCATGTTCCATAGTGTAAGAAAATAACTTCTTTAATTTAATGGAACAGTTTGCCCAAAAATGACACATGATCTTAAGGGAATAGGGTTTGCATGCACACTTTTTAGAAGATTTGAAACATAGCATTCATGTTTTAGAGACTATGTTTTGGTCAAATTAAAAATACATAAAAATATATAATATATATATATATATATATATATATATATATATATATAAATAAAGTGATCTAGGATAAAGGATCCCCACTGAAGGCCAACACACACAGAATTGGGAGAATGTTTTGAGACAAGTGGTTGAGCAAGTTTGATTTGTTCAGGGTGGAGCATGAGTTTAACTTTCCCACTCCTCACTAGTCTGGACAGCTTTTGGGTGGAGCTCTATCAACAATAACCTAACCTACAAGTTTAGGTGGGGGAAAAATTCTTAGCATCTGTTTGAAGGGATAGTTCATCCAAAAATTTACATTCCGTCATCATTTACTCTGACGTCATTTCAAACCTGTATGACTTTCTTTTGTGGAACAATTTTGAGAAATGTCTCAAGTGTTATTGACAGTCTGAGGGCACCAAAACTATTTAGTAACCAACATTTTTAAAAAAAAAAATTCATCTTTTGTTTTCTGCAGAAGAATTTATTTTTTATTTATTTTTTGGTGAAATCCTTTTAACCAACAAGTGGAACAACAGTGATTCACTCTCAAAGCATTCTGTAATCACTCCACTCAAGATCCACTCCATGTTTTACATTTCACTCCTTCATACTACTGAGAGAAACCCACTCAGAGCAAGAGAGATAATATTAAGGTTCTAAATTTAAAATTTTTAGGACTGGAATGATGTACAGGTTTTTTAGTCAGTGTCCATCACATAATCATCCAACCAACAACCCAGCTAATAAAAATGTGCTCCAAGAACACCTTGCTAATATTCCTATTAAGTTATGAAAAACATTTTTTTCTGAATTCTGAGAATGTCTTTTAAATGTTTTCTGAACCATATTAAACTAATAAGTGGTAACGTATAAAAAAAAAAAAGTTAAGCCCTGTCTGTGCGGACAGCCTCATGGTTAGCGCGCCGATATGTAAAGCAACTGTGCTTGCGGTGACCCAGGTTCGATTACAGTCTCGTGGTCCTTTAATGATCTTGTTCCCCTCTCTCTGCCCAATGCTTTCCTGTCTCCTCTCTACTGTCCTATCACATTAAAGGCATTAAAAAACCTATAAATATAACTAAGAAAGTTTTGGTTTTTACACGACTGCTGTGGTAAGCATACAGTGTGCATGATGCAAATGT
Source organism: Tor tambroides (assembly GCA_021397915.2). Classification (NCBI taxonomy): domain Eukaryota; kingdom Metazoa; phylum Chordata; class Actinopteri; order Cypriniformes; family Cyprinidae; genus Tor; species Tor tambroides. The sequence continues at coordinate 8,596 of JAFVLL020040439.1, forward strand.
CATCAGCATATGCGCCTTAAGTTTTTTTAAACTAATTAGTTTGTCCATAAGGTGGCAACATTGCCCATTGTTTCACAATGGAAAAAGAAATTGATGAGACAGAACAACAACAAACTACTGGAGACGTTAAAAACAGATGGCTCCGCTAACGAGCACTTGGGATGAGTTAAGATACTCTAGTTTACATAAGTACAAAGATATTTTTAATCAATGACATCTGGAGAGAGATACTGCAGACACTGAACAAGGACTAAACTTTCTAGCATGCACATGTCCAGCGCTAGTGCTCACGTCCATCAAATGGAGTATACTTTGGCCCTGTCCTAGATGGCACCCTAATCCCTCCCAAGTCCACACTTTCTTGACGTAATGCCGCTTTGACTGATGGGTAGAAGTCTGCTGTGGAGCCCGGCCCAGTGTGGGCTCGGCAGAAATGTGGATCGCACACGGCCGCAAAGGGGGTGCTTGCGAGCACCCTTCTGAACATAAAAATGACGAATGGAACACCCTATGGTCTTGTGGACTTAACAGACACACACATGCGTCTGCCATTGTAAGTCCATAAGACCGCAAGTGCGCATGAAGTGTTCCATTTGGGACGGCCTTTGTTGAGCAGAAGTCTGCAGAGGAGTCGCCTCGTGGTGGGCTCAGCAGAAGTGCGCATCTAAGGTCGCAGATGCGTTCTACTCTGTCTTCTGCGCAGCTATGTTCGCACAGCTTTTAAAGTATACTCAACCGCGGATGGACAAGTTTGACCCATGCACAGTACCACCTTGTGGACTCTTCTATCTCAGCAACATTCACCTTGCTCAAACTGTTGCATGCACGGATGTCCTTGGACCCTCCTGCTGACGAAATTTAAATTGTGTAGCCATTGCGTGGAGTACACATGGTCTAAGTATACTTTGGGCTTACAAGTGCACAAGGACGTGTGCCATTTAGGACAGGGCCATGGAAAGACTGCATGTTTGGCTCTACGCATGCGCCAAGCGTTTGCGCCAAATCTGAAGTATACTTTGGGCTTTAGAAGAATGTCCAACTAAAAAGTTTCAGAAAAACATTCCATAAACAACGTATACATGCTTTTGCCAACATTCCCAAAATGTTATTAAAGACCAGATAACTTTGAAAGAACATTAACTTCACAGGAAGAAGTAACTTTGTGAGAACCTTGCTAGAGTGTTAACCAAAGTTCTAAGAACGTTCTCTATTGCCTGGGAGAGTATAACTGACAAGTCTGTTTTACAATAGAAAACAAAACATTCTGTGACTACGATTCTATGCTGTACTCTATTCAAAACGCCACTCTATTGTAACGCAGCACGCACTTATAGGCTACATTAACACCCATTACAATTACATCATAGGAAAACACCATGACTACCACATCTATTTTCTCAGTACTGAGGCCACCGAGCGACTCTCCTTTCACTCTCCCCTACTCTGACAACGAGTTTAGTGGTTAGGCTGCTCGTCTGTGCTTCCTTCGACCACATCCTCCGACACCGGCATTGTGTTAGACATCTCCATTCCCCCATACTCTCTCTAAACACCATTCGCCCCTATTGTCATGCCCTCTGCAGCGTGCAGCCTATTATCTGTCAGCAATGTTTTGCGCATTTATACATTTTTCCTCGTGTACAGCACTCTGTAGTTAAATAATATCAACAAGCGTCTTATTAGCACGTTTTATTTCCAAGCGTTCTGCTCCAGGGTTTTGCATCTTCATCACCTCACCGTGTAGTTCAAGTTGGATCTCATCAATAAAACATCGAGGGTTGACACAGTTGCACCATCAATAGATTGCCGATTAATGCCTTGACCTAAAAGCCCTTCGTCACTACGAAACATCTTCTAGATCGATGCCGTGGAGAATGGCGGCTTTCGTGCGCGTGCAAAATATTGGAAATCGTTTCTTACCTCGTCTTGAGGCTAAGGGATGGTTGTCACATTAAGCCACAAAATGTATGAAATAAAACCGTGAAATAAGCATGTGTACAGAAAACGTGCCTGCAGCTGTGCGAAACTACAAACAATGTGGCACATTCGCGCTGTAAATGAGTTTGAGGATTCGAATTCGAATGCAACAATGTAACAAAAGCTTCTTCAGTCTGACACATTGTAACATGCGCCCCGCCCGCCGCGGGATTAACACCCAGAAAGGGGAATAAAGTTTTTTTACCCACCTTGCACGGAATTCGTAATTAAGTTTCATTAACAGGAAGGCATGAATATTCGAGCTTCGCCCCGCTCCGTCGCCACCTGCTACCAGCTCGATGAGAAACCCGGCGTAAAATGCCCAAGCGGACACATTGATCTACCGATGCGATTCCCTGTGCTGTCAGATGTTATTTCCAGCGTTACTGCAGATTAGAATCGCATGCAAACGGCACACCATCATTTGGGGTTCGTTTCAATCTGTTGTTGATATGCAGCGAGACTCACTTCACACCAGGAAATTTCGTCAATGACAGCGACAGAAGCTCTTAAAGGGGCCGATAATTGACAGTCGTCTCTTATCAAATAGAAACGCTCTCAAATCTTCCTTCTTCGTGAATGAAGTAAAATGTGTTTAAATTAGTGTATGTATTTTGAATATTAAACAGCAATAGAGGGCCTATTATGCCTTAACAAGCGAGGTGGACATTAATCCCATAACTCTCTCAATCCATGCTTAAAGTTTATGCGTCATATACGCACGCGAGGGTGAAAACAAACGCGAGGGTGTATGATTTATCTTTAATTCTTTTGAAGTGGACTTGTTTGGAAGCGAACAAACGCCTTTATGTCTAGACGGCTATGTGACAGGTCTGGTTTGACTCGTTTTGGGGTGTTTGCACTGCAGTTAGCCTCGACCACTGGATGATTGTGTGTCCACTAGGTGGCGCGCAAGGACAGATCATTGTTTACTTTTAAACAGCTGAACTGTCAGAGATAATAAACACACATTGCATTTTCTATTTAAATTTTAAAATTTTATATTTAACTTGTTTATTCTACACTTTATTACAAAATAAAAACAAAACACTACCTAATACTACAATGGGGATTACCATGGTACAATTAGCAACGCTATGGTATTTGAGTCTGGTAATCATTCAGTACCATGGTAGATGGGGGAGCATGTTTAATAATTATTTTTTAAATAATTCATGAATTTTTAAAATTTTGTTCACTTAAATGGACTGTTATTAAAAAGTTTGGGGTTGGCAAGATTTTTTTAATTTATTTTCTTTTTTTTATGTTTTTGTCACTTTGCTTACTAAGGCTGCATTTATTTGGTTCAATAAAATAAAAAAATACAACTCTATTCTATTTTAATATATTTTAAAATGTAATTTATTCCTGACGCAAATCTGAATTTTCAGCTGTCATTACTCCAGTCTTCAGTGTCACATGATCCTTCAGAAATCATTCTAATATGCTGATTTGCAGTGCAAGAAACATTTTTCATTATTGTCAGTGTAAAAAACCATTGTGTTTCCTAATATTTTTTGAGGAATCTGGTTTATTTTCATTTATTTATTTTTATTGATGAATAGAAAGTAAATCTCATAAATGTCTTTACTGTCACATGTGTCCTAGTTGAATAAAAGTATTATTTTAATATATATATATATATATATATATTACAGATCTCAAACTTTTGAACAGTAGTGTATGTTGAAGGAATTTCGTTATAGCAAAATAATACCAGAGAAATATTAGTCATTTTTGTGAGGGGCAAAAAAAGATACAAGATCATACAGATTTTGAATTAAATCTTTTAAATTCATTTATTTACAATGTTCAAATGTTTTATCAGTGCGAATAGTAAGAATATAAATACCTTATTTTACATGCTGGTATCTAATATCTACGAGCTTTGACAAGTAATGGAGGTATTTCATGGATACACATTTAAT
>JAFVLL020040439.1:15000-79483 GCA_021397915.2 Tor tambroides
GAGTGCTATGGATGGGCGTTCTCTCGTTATTCCATTTGGTCCTGGAGTGCCTGGCCTCGTCCTCGCTGTCCGAGGAGTGGGAGGAAGCGTAGGAGCTGCTTTGTTCATCCACTGAGAGCTCACTGTCCGAATCAGAGTCTGAAAATAACAGAAAATGATTATTCAGAAGTTATGACACCAGCTGAGCCTTCAATGGTCTTAAAAATAGTTGCATAATGTTCCGAAGTGTTATTTCTGTCCTCACCTTCTGCCTTTTTACTCTTGTGGAAAAAGAGCGACGAGTCTCCTTCATCATAGCCCACATTTCCACCATTAGACGATATGCTGCGTTTCTTCTCCCTGAGTGAAAACAACATCAAATCTATAAATTATTACATAAATATCATTACATTAAGTGGAGTCACACTCCACTCCAAGTTATTCAGTGACAGTAAGTTGCATGTGAAATGTTCACAAATGCAGCTACCAATATAGCAATATTACATATATGACAACCAGAATTTCTTCTTTCATTAGTTAATAACATTTTCTCTGTAAATGTCATATGCTTTACCGCTACGCTTTTTAGTTAGAAGTGTGTCTGAGAGATCAAACATGTGAATCATTACACATTGGATCCAATATAAGATCTATGTAACAGATGACACTGTGCTGTGAATTACAATACTGTAGGGCTCTGTCAGTGGTTATGGCTAAAGTGGACCCATTGATAATGAACTTAGTCTCAAGTAAAGATATTCAATGGAGTGACCTAAAAACCGAATGCCCCTTTGAGACGTTTACGCACAATATAACAGATAATAAGGTGCAAATAGGTTAGTGAAACAGCTGCCAGCACAGCTGCAGGCAAATACTGCATGAGTTCATAATTCCAGATATATTTAGACCATTAATATACGAGAGAAAATCCGAGGTCTGTGGAAGTTCAAATGATACATGATTCACGCTTTAAGAGGTTAAGAAGGAGGTATGTTGATTTCAAATGAAACATTGTTTTACTACACAGATACATGATTCTGATTGGTCAGTTTTTCAATATTAAATAACTCAAATCGTAATTCACTCCTGGTGTATTACCTGAGTGTGGAAACAAGGTAGCTGCTGCCGTGACTCTTGCCTGATCTAATAGAGCTCTCTAGAGACACAGTGGACTCTCCAATGGTGGTCCGGTACAGACCTCCATCCTCCGTGTAGACGTCACCATTCAGAGAACGCTGGGATGACAGATGAAGAGACTCACTGTTAGTGATTCATCAGTAAATACACTGGGCCTATACATGAAGCTTTACATCTTTAATTCACTTATTTATTTAATGTATGTGTCAAACTCACTGTGAGTAAGGTAGCCCGTGTTGTACTGGGATCTTCAACTGGTACTTTCTTCCCTGTAAAGACACTTTTCAGGTTCCTCCGCACGTCTTTGTTGAGAATACAGTGGAAAAAGAAGATGCAAATGCCCTGGAATTAAAAAAGTACACGTTATTACTGAATGATTACATACATAAAAATTGTCATAATACACAATCAAAACTGTTTGTTAAAGAGCAATTCAATCCTATATGGTTTGTAATAAACACATTAAGTAATTCGATTAATTTCCATTGTATTGCTTTTAATGTTACATTTTTATTAATATTTTACCTCAACTTTCATTTCACGTTTTTTACTTCAGTTTTCTCTTTCTGTTTTGTTTATTTAGTAGCATCAACAAGAAAAACAATAATTATTATTTAATTACTATATATCCTGACAATTTTATCAATAGAGGATTGTTGACTTTAACTTGACTTGATTGTATTTAATTAAACATTTATTTATTTATTTATTTGTTTGTTTTTCTTACAATTATATTATTTCATTGTTATTAAAATAAACAAGAAACTAAAGTAAATAAAGAGATAAGTTGAAAGGTATAATAACATGAGGTAAAAATAATAATAAAAATATAAAAATGTAAAATTAAATACAATCAAGTTAGAGTCAACAATGCTTTATTGATATAACTGAAAATTGCATACATTGTCATAAAATATGTATGCCTATAATTTGTTGTTGCTAATAAAATAAACAATACAGAAAGAATGCTTTATTTATGAGTTTTAGGACAATATTACAAAGAAGAAAACAAAATCAACTTAATACAATAGATAAAAAATAATAATAATAATAAAAAATAAATAAATAAATAAATGAATAAGTAAATAAAAGCGTGGCTTAGCAAAACAGTGAAAGCGCACAATCAGTATGATACAATAAAATTATAACTGAAAATAACAAAAAATGTTAGAACTAAGATCCACTCTACGTCCAACAATAAAACATGTTCCGTGACATATTGCTTAAAAGGCCCCCAAGCTTTATTAAACTGGTTAGATGAGCGTCTTATAGAATGTTTCCGAAAAAAACAACAACTGTTAAGTAAATAAATAGATACATTAAATAAATGGTAAAGAAAAATTACACCGCACACGACCATATCTACCTGTAAGCAGCTGAGGATGGCAAAGAGGTAGTGGAAGGACAACACATCACTGTTGACTGCCATTAGACCCAGCAGCCAGGTGGCGCTGATGAGCAACAGGAGGAGGAAGGCCACTCGAAGAGCAGAGCTGCACAAGAGCAAATGAGATTGATGAAAAAGTTTAGCTTTTACCTGCTTCAAGCCATTTGTATTTCTGTATTGTTCAGTTTGACCTTTAAGCTTTCTCGCTGAACTTACATTGCTCCTGACTTTTCTGTTCGCTGGCGCCGTCCACACGAGGCTTTGGCTGCCAGCACAATTAGGACTGTATTTATCTGTTAAACAAAGAGGTTTGTTTTGCATTATTTACTCAAAACCAAATACATCAGTCGGGAGATGGAAATGAAAGCAGTGCTTCGACTGTGTTAAATAAGATTAAAATACACAAACTGACCAGCACTACTATGGAGATCGGTCCTGTGATGCTCCAGATAAGAGTGTCATAAACAGAGAGCCAGCAGAAGTCAGGGTTTCCATAACCCTGAGGATCCAAACCCACAGCCAGACCTAAGAAGAGACAATCAATCAGCAACAAGATTTATAGGGGGGTTTGGGTGGTTTTTAATTGTGTGTGTGTGTATATATGTATATATATATACCAGTGATAATAGCAGGAATCCCCCAGCCGATGGCGTAGTAGAAGCGCATGTGGCCCTGGTTGATGTTACGCATCTCGGTCAGCATGCGATAAATGTGCAGCCCCTCCACAAACATCCAGGCAAATGCGCACATGTACGAATAATGTAGCAGAATGGCCACAACTGTACATACAAACTACAAATCAGACAAGAAACAGAAATGTTTAGTATCACATAGAATCGTATAAGATAAACTAAAATAATGCTGTTGATATTATAATCTAAAAACTCTCCAGACTGCTCACCGGACTGTCAGTCTGATTGATGCCAGTGAGGAAGATGAGCTCAGAGAGGAAGATGGCGGCCACCAGGTTCTTGTGGATGCTGTGTAGGTTGGAGTGCAGCTTGCGAAGGATGGCCAGCAGGAGGAAGGTGATGAGGAGGGCCACCAGAGAGGCGGACACTGTCGTATAGGTTACCACTTTCAGAGGTAGAACATCACCATGCTATGGACAAGATGACAGAGTTCAAAAACTAGTTAGCCGGCTGTATAATAATATAGCTAAAATAGCTGGCTGTGTCTTACTTCTCGTTTGGAGATGTCCATGAGGACAGCAAAGCTGGTCATGTGGTTGCACTGGCAACTGATATGAGTCGAGTTTCTGAAGACCAGCTCACAGCCTTTAGAAGACCAGGCGCCTCCACCAGAAACCCTATCAAATAAGAGCAGGAACGACACAAATAAAATATTTATAAAATTATAAATTATTACCCTATAATAACAGCACAAGCAGAGATTGGTTTAGTCTTGCTAAATCATAAAAAGAAATATAATCTGTTCATTCATTAGGGACTCACGGGATGGAGTGGTTCCAGTAGACACACACAGGTTTGGTCCTCTCGTGGGTCTCCAGGAGCCTGAAGTTCAGGGTGATGGGTCTTTGGAGTGGGGTGGGGAGAGGCTCTCCATCCCTGTGGACCACCACGCTCACTACAGGAGTGTTGATGACAGGACGAGTGGGCAGTCTGGGAATGTGTAGAGCACCAGATATGAAAAAAAGCACCAGAATGAAAAAAAGTCATATCGGTACCATATTGGTTATCTGCCAGTATTAGAGATCTTTTTTTATTTATCTGTATTGGCTGATATTTACAGAAGAATGGGGAAAAACATGCTATGGTTATCTATATTATGAGATGCTAAGTCATAATTACGAGATAAAATGTTGACATTATAACATAAAAAGTCATAATATAACATAAAATATTGTCATAATATTGACTTTAGTATGACATAATTGTGCCTTAGTTTATCATTTCGACTTTTTATCTCATAATTTCAACTTATTTCATAATTATGACATAATTTTGATGTTTTATTTCATAATTATGACTTGGTATCTCATTTTTCCTTTTTTCCTCAATGTTCCTCAAAAAAATTTATGTCATAATTTCAACTTTTTATCTCCTAATCATGACTTAGTTTGTCAGTTTTGACTTTCTGTCACATAATTATGACTATGTCATACTTATGACTTCTTATCTCATAATTTTGACTTTTTATCTCATTCTTATCTAATTATGTCATAATTATGATTTACCAAAGCATGTTTCTTTCTTATGTGGTGAAAATAGGCTTCCATAGATATTAGATACTTAATCAAATGAGTTCATGCTCATTTGCTCTATTTTTACATTTAGATTACCTTTGCTGTCATCTAACACTCACTTAAAGTTAATCTTTAAAGCATTTTTAGCAAATCTCAAAATAAATATAAATTTTTCATACTGTATATTATAATGTCACTGTGTCACTTTTAGCATTTAAATTGACTGATTTTAGTATTTAGTATTTTAGTTTTAATCTATGTAGACAAAATGGTATAGAATTTTAATATCGGCTATTTACCAGAATGAAAGTAATTACTGTTTCAATCCCCAATTAGTGTTTCATCCCTAATTATTTCAATATTGCTCATATTAATTGATATCATTTTTTAGCATTGCATCTCTTGAATAAGGAAATCTGTTGTTTGTACTGTATGTAAAATCCCAGGCTGAAGTGCTACCTAAGACTGCGGCGGTCAGGATCATAACTCTCTGGAAGGAGTCCACCCAGAGACCTGTAGATCATCACCATCACAACAGCAGGTGGATCGGGTTGTTCTGCATGGCGTCTTTTCTTAATGGATTGTGTTAAATCAACAGTATCTGATCCGTCCACATTGATGAAAGACTCAGTTGGTTCAATCTGGGCTGGAGGCTCTGTGGTAAAAGCATCTATAGTGTATAAGACATAATAGAATTAAAGATAGTTAGAATTAAATTTTATCATTGCACATTTCCATGAATATTACTGGTCATATAAAGAAACAACTGATAACCTTTGCTCTTTTTCGGCATGGCGAGCAGGTTTGGGAACAGGACAGATGACTCTAGCTCTTTTGAGTACACCTCATTAACTTCCTGAAATCGAGGAATCTTGTCTTGGTTTGCGGTGTCCAGAAAATCTAATGCAACAACTGGAAAATGATACATATTTTTATATCAAACACTCAAAATTGAGCAGAGCAGATGCTACAGGATGGAGAACCCAATACTAACTCATGTTGTCAGTGACGATGGTGAAGGGTCTCAGGTAGGTCTTCCTCATGTTCTGTACCAGAGTGTTGGCGTACTCCTCAAAGTGGCGCAGCAGATGTGCCGTCCCTCCATCAGAGCGCTGTATCTTCTCCCAGTGCTCCTTGTTGACAGGGTCAAGAATGGCACTTCCAGCTTTAATGATGTTCTACCACAACAAAGAAGAGTAATGTTTATTAATACTGGACTATAGCCATCCACTCTGGTTTCAAAATAAAATTAATGCAAATTAATGAATTTTTTTAAAACATTTGTATCAGTAAAATTAATAAAATAAAGTTACTAGACATATGAATATGTCTGAGAGTAAAACAATGCTTTCAAACTGGTTAAAGCTGGTCATTTATGTTCATTAGTTGGTTCAGCCTGGTTTAGATGGTTGAACACATAGATTACCAACTGGTAAGGTCAGTATCAACCAGGTAGACCATCTTGGTTAAGCAATTAAGATTTGGGTTCCAAAAAGTTTCCAACGTCAATCAACCAACAAAGTTGTCATAAATGTCTTTCTTTAGCTTTGAGAAGCTGAGGGAGGTTCAGTTGAAGAGCTTAGGTGGAAGCCAACATTTAGCTTCAATGCATTGACAGACAGTTGGATAGATTTACATGCCTTCTAACTGGTTAAGGCTGGTCATTTATGGTCATTAGTTGCATGGACCATCTTGGTTAAGAGTGCTAGAGCTGGCAGGTCATCTTGGACCCATCAGATTAAACTTGAATGTGAAATTACTAAAATCCTGTTTGATTCTGGAAGCGTGTGTGAAGGCTTTGAGGTCTATACCTTGTTGAAATCGGCATCATGAGTGGCGGTGAGCTCAAAGCCCTGCTGCAGACTCTCATGCTCTAACACACTGCCCAGCAGATGGTAGGCAGTCCTCACGTCATTCCCAAAGAGGCGGTCCGTGTCTTCGGTGGCAGAGTGCAGCAGGCCCGCAAGGCTTTTTGATCTTTCTCCATCCATTCGAGAAGCATTAGCACGAAGATCCTCACTCTAAGTCACACATGAAAGAGGAAATATTAGTTACTTCTCGGATTATGTAAGATGGAGTAGTATATTTAATAGTCAATTGCACTATTTCTTCCATGACTATAATTCCAATTTGAATCAAACAGCAAAGGAGTCACAAACCTCTTTCTTTAGCTTTGAAAAGCTGAGGGAAGTGCAGTTGAAGAGCTCAGGTGGAAACCAACCTTTATCATCGCTGCAATGACGGATAGCTGTGCCTGTCAAACAACAAATGAGGATATATACTGATAAACCATTCAACAATAATGTAATAAAAAGATGAAAATTCCTACATACACTACCAGTCAAAAATTTGGACACATCTACTTTGTTATTGTTAGTACAGTTCATTTTTTTTAATTACAGTAAAATTTAAAAAATAGAAAAATAACATGTAGTTTTAAGATAAAATTGATTTAGTTTATTTGTGTATGTGTGTGTGTGTGTGTGTGTGTGTGTATATATATATATATATATATATATATATATAGTTTTATAGTGAAATTAATTTACAATTATATATTAAAAATTATATGAATAGAATTATTTTAAATTATATAAATATAATTGTCTACAAAGATTAAAAATTTCTTATTAATTAGGGCCGATTATATATACTAAATTATATAAATATAACTGTATATTTAGAATTATAAACAAATTAAAACAAAGATTATTGAATCATTTTTTTGCAAGAAACTTCAAAATTTACTTCTACTTCAAAATTTCACGTTTAATTCAGCTTGCTACTTGCCAGTTTTTTATAATTATTTGTGAAATTAATTAGAAATTTCTATTATAAAATCAATTTTTAAATAAATAAATATAGCTGTTTACAAAATTCAAATTTTTCAAATTCAATCAAGTGTGTCCAACTTTTGATTGTTTGTGTAAATTCTTGATTTGATTAAAGAGAGTACCACTGGATCCTTTGGGGCAGTTTGTGGCTGCAGGGCCACCAAACATGGTGCGGGGCCACCAGATACCATCTTCAAAGGCTTTTGGACAACCATCATAAACCACTAGATAACAAAAAATGGAATGAGAGTAAGGGAGAAGGAAAATCTTACAAAACAGATGCCATTAAGTGCCTCTAACAAGTCTTGTTTCTAAGTCTTAATGATAAGACCTTTCTAGGAGCCACAAATGTCCATTATTTCTAAACCTCAGAGCAGACACTCAATGCTGACGTGAAAGCAGTCTGCTTATGACTGGAGTGTATTACACTTACATTTCATCATACTGCGCTTGCAAATGTAAGCTAAAATCAAAAACAGCTTTCATATTTTTGGCCTTATTTATTCAATTGTCCAAGATATTGTCAAGCATTCTGTGAGCAGTTTTGAAATGAGGTTAACAACAGTTAAGTGATATCCTGGCCAGTTGACAGCACACATACCCACACATCCCCCGACTGTCACCTCGGCGAAGGGGTTGTCACAACGGTTGCACTGACGACCCACCACACCCATCTTACAGGGGCACTGGCCCGTTACAGGGTCACATGTCCGGGAATGCGCTCCAAGGTGAAAACAATCACACGGGTAGCAAGTGTCTGCACCAAGAGGCCGAAAGTAATTGTCCTGAAAAAGGGAGGATGAGAAAATAATGGAATTTTGTGAGCATGAACCTGAAATTAATATGGAAAAAATCTTACTGACCCCAAACTTTAAAACAGAAGTGTGCTTAACAGAATAAAAGCTACTTGGTCCAATTTATGTGAAGTGCGACTGTTGGACAACAACTAGAAGTCTGGTTTCTTTTGAGAATCTGGAGCATGTGATCACTTGCAGCTTACCTTGCAGCTACACTCTCCTGTGGTTTTATTACAGTCCCGTTTGAAGCCTTTGCTGACATCGCAGTTACAGGGCCCACAGGTCGGGTATCCCCACCAGCCGTGAGCACAAGGTTGGTCCCCTCTGTGTGTGCGCACAGACGTCAAAGTAAGAGTGAAAAAGACAGGAAAATACAACAGTGCAATAGTGCCTCGCAAACAACATAGTTTAAATTTCAAACTTCACAGAATGAGACTCAAAACAGCTTCTATTGGGGACTGAGACTGATTGGAAGTTTGAAAAGGGGGGCATTTGCTTTGAAATTGGACATGAAATTCTGCTGTAAAATCAAAGCAGTCGATTCTGACTGCGAGGCAAACCCGAAATTGCTTGTGTGAAAGCAATACATCATTCTAAGCTTTGTGATCATTTAAAAGAGAATCTTTTTATGATAAAAGAAAGGAACTGAAACTAAATCATTTCAAAAATAGACTGTTATTTTAGTCTCTTTTTTTCCACTCATGGAAATTCTTTTATCTGTGTTTTCCTAATATTTGAAAGTAGAGTTTAGATTTTTTAACATGATGATAAAAAGTAGATTTTTTACATTTAAAAGAAAATTTATTTTTAAAACTTTGCTTTTGTTTTTTAACTTTAGTTTATCTTTAATGGATGAAATACTGGATAATTCCAGCAGTCTGAGAATTATTTTACTTGTTGCGTTATAAACAAAAGCCTTATAGTGTGGGCGTCGAAGACATGTGGAATTACCAGAATTAAAGGAAACACCAGAATTAAAGGATTATCATAACAATACCATCACAAACACTGCCAGCGTCTGCTATCACAGTTTTCGCCACTTACTAAACCTTGGCAGTTCATGAAACAGACCATCAGACAATAAAGCTTTTGTCAGTCAGCGTGTTTTAGCAAGTACCAAGATTTAACTAAAAGTCCAGTGATTTTCTTAATCCTAACCAAATCTAAACATTAAAGGGATAGTTCAACCAAAAATTAATGTTGTGCAATTATTTCCAAACCTCTAAGGCTGTGTTTTTTGTATATGCAGTGAAAGTCAATGGGGTCCAATGTTGTTTTAAACCCCACTGACTGTAACTTAATTCCCAAAAACAGTTGAAACATTCTTAAAAATATCTTTTATGTTCCAAAGAAGAACTTTTTTTATTCAAGGGAATGCAAAACGGTACATTTAGTTGATTAAAAAACTACCAGCATGTCTTTGTTGAATGAGCTGCAAGATTTGAGGCAGCATTCATGTATGAAAAACAATTTGAATTTATATCCCTAAACCTTAGTATGAGCCATATGAATGAATGAATCAAAGATACAGAGAGATACTTACTTGTGCTCACAGTATTGGCCATAGTAATTGTGTCCACACTCACAACTGTAGCCATGTTTGGTGCTGGGTTTACGAACACAGGAGGAAGTGTGTTCACAAGGGTTCAAGAGACACGCATCCACACAGTCCCTGCCGAAATAACCTGGGGAACAGGAAAAGAGAGAAAAAGAGTGTGTCAGATTCAGAAAAACAGATACTAATATCTTAAATCATATACAGAGGGCTCCAAATGTCTAATTTATAATGTTATAAATAAATCTTTTTTTAAATTTATTAATGAATTAATTTTTTTTATTTTATTGAGTGAAAAGTTTAAATTAAAAATGGAAATAATGGCATCTTTTATTTTCTTATTTTATTTGGAACAAGAACTTGAAAGTAAAGTATAATAATATACGCAAAAAATATTTTTTGAAAGCATTTTTGAAAGAAGTTAAAACATTTATTCAGCAAGGATGCATTAAATTGATCAAAAGTGACAGTAAAGGCATTTATAATGTTACAATACATTTCTGTTTCTGTTATGATTTGTTACTCATCAAAGAATCCTGAAAAATGTTTCACAGCTCTTACAAAAAAAAAAATGTTTTCAACACATGGTAATAATAATAATGTTTCTTGAGCAGCAAATTAGCATATTAGAATGATTTCTGAAGGATCATGTGACACTGAAGACTGGATAAAGAGAAAAGTGAGACTAATGAGAAAGTGAGTGTGTGTATCAAAGATTCATAAAACAAGACACTCAAATCTTAAATCATATACAGAGGCCTCTAAAAATTTTGTTTTATTACGATTTTATGTTGTTTTTTATTGCAAAATGTAATTTTATTGAGTAAAAATGTGAAATTCTAAGTGTACTTTTGCTTTAAACTACATGTAATTTCGATTTAAAAGTGGTCTTAAGCTTTTGCAGCCCACTATATAAAATATACTCTAAAAGTTTTCAGTCGTTTTGCAGCCCTATTGGTGTTACCTGGCTTGCAGACACACGTGTGGGATGCCCAGCTGTCTGTGCAGCGGCTGTGAGATGGACACAGGTTGGACTGACATGCGTCGGGTATTTTACATCCGTCTTTCGCACGGATTCGAGTTGCACGCCGTATGTTGATGTTGGCAGTGTTGGTGGAGGTCTCGCCCATTCGCACACCCTATGAGATGACCACATGACGTACCCGTGTGAATAAGACAATACACACCTCCAAACAATGTAAATGTGTGTATACCTGCATGCAGCCAGTAAATCCAGCCTGCACAGTGCCGTCTTTCTTAAGCAGTCCACCGATAAACAAGTTCCTCAGTTTAAGCCCGGGCAGCTCATTACCGATCTCCACTGTCCTCTAGACAACAAAACAATATAACAAATCAAAACAATATCATAAATATGAGTGTGAAATAAAAAAAGTGTGAAAATATCACAGAATTGCTTCAGTAGTTGTAAGTCTAAGTAAGTTGTAAGTAAATTTGTATCTTCCTTTTTCATTTTAATTTTTGTTAAAATTTTAGTTATTTTGTTGTGTGCTTTTGTCATTTTTTTTTTTTTTTTTTTTTTTAAATATGTCCATATCAGTTTTATTCTTTTTTCAGTTTTAGTTAATTTAGAAATTTTATATACTGTAAATAAATACTGAAATCATATACCTGAAACATGCCGTAGTCCAAAGACACAAGAGCCATATATTTGATGTCTTTGCCATCTTTTCCACTCTTGAGCTCGACGAGCACATGGTGCCATTCACCGTTATCCACGCATACCTGAGGAAAATCTAAGAGTGCCACTCGTCGGACCCCCAGAAATACCTGGAACCGAAGGTGTCTGTTGTTCACCTGGAAATACAAAATAAGAGGCTGAGAAAACCAATACAAGTCTCATTTATCTGCTTTGTTAAAGCAGGCCTATCATAGAAAACAGGATTAAATGCAGTGCATTACTGAAACACAATACTCACCATAAGACTAATCTGGGAAAAATCTCCAGCACTGGCCTGCAGTAGAACGCCTGTGCTTTTTCGGGTGCGAAACATAAGACCCATGTACCAGGGAATGGCAATGGTGATGTCGGTCTCGCTCCATGACACCAACGCATGGCCATCGAAATGCAGGGGAGCAGGCATAACTGCAGAATGAAGACCATCAGACAGTTTAGATGACATCCAGACTTTAGTCTGCTGAATTAAATAAATGCCACTTGATGCTTTGGCATTCCCTCCTGTCCTGAGGCACAAATAATAACTATCATTCACACACAGAGGAATGTTTCCCAGTCAACCAGGAGATCTCTTAATCAGGAATGTGAAACGTTCTTCCACACCAGTGTCTTCAGGGCAAATATTTTACTTTCTCTATGTGAGGGCTGAACTTATGGAAATAACATTAGTATATCTTAGATCCAACCCTGGGAGTGTGACAGAAATAGTGGTGATTTTCATTGTCTGGGCCTAAGGGTGGGCAATATGATCAAAATCACGATATGAGTTATTTTATTTCATGGAAACTATATATATATATATCTCAAAGATTTTGATACCATAGAAATGTCATAATTCTTGTCACCAGTGTCAATATCACAAAAAACTAATACTAGATGAAATAAAAATAAATAAAAGAAAATCACTAAAGACAAGTAAACAGTCAGCGATTAAATAAGAATAAGAAACAAATTACAAGCAATAGGACAAAAAAACTACAGTAGAACAAAAAATAAGAACTGCTACATGCATTTTATAAAGTAATCAAATAATTAAAAACACTGCATATTCTTCACTGTGTAAATTAAATATATATATTTCTTCTAATTAAAGTTATAAAAGTGATTTAGTCAAGAGCAGTGAGAGATTTTCTCTCATTTGTTGTTTGATTAACATAAATGACAGACAGGAGGAATATTAGACTGCTGTCACTTCAAGAGCTGCCTGCATCCAATATACTGTTACACATGTGTTTTCTTTCTCAGCTGTTTGCTTTCACTTCAGACCTATGTTACTGTGTTTAAGAGGATACTTGCAAAGACAGGCATTTTGACACATACAAATATATGTATTTAACTGTTCAAGGCCTGGTTTAAAATCTGGTTTAAAATCATTTGTTTTTAAACCACAATGCTTAAAAACGCATGCAAACGGTAAGTTTTCATAATCACGTAGCACAGCAACATCACGTGAATGTGTAATAGAGACGTAATAGAGACGCAATAGAGACGATAGTCCAAAATCTTTACCGGTTAATCGTGTCATATATCGCCCACCCCTAGTTGGGTCTTCTCTTCAGTTTTCCTCAATTGAGATTTTAGACCTTCGGCAGAGAGTAAAGGTCTCTGCACACTGAGTCCGAAATTTTCGCACGTTAAAAAATAAATACGACCTCACGCTGTCAATCACGTTTGCACACTGCCTCCAAAACGTTCGTCCGTCAAAAAAAAATTTGGATCAGGTTCGATTTTCTGCGTTTTCGCATCCGTAGCATGCATTTTGATAGGAAAGGATGGGAAAAACGAAAAAACTGAAAAACGCATTTGCGAAAATTTCGGACTCAGTGTGCAATGACCTTAAGACTGCCCTTTTTGGAGTCCTTGATCGCAGTATGCTGTAGATGTATGTTAAAGAGTAGCCTGAATGCTCTTCAAAACCTCTGCTTTTGTATTTCACTAAATAAAGTCATTTAGTTTCAGGGCAAACATGGGGGATTTAGATCTACTTGCATTGGCAGTATTATGACTTTTATGTTCTTTTGAAGTCTCATAACATGGCATGACTCCTCCATCCAACTGATAAGCAAAAATAATTAGAAAATGCGTGTTCAACCGGGTTTCCCTACAGGAAATTAGGTCAAACTAAGCTCACTGAAAATGTTAAGCCAGTTGCAATCCCATTTGCACTCTCAAATCTTAACTTACTGTTAAAAGATACTCTTTGTGATTATAATGCACTTACTCAAACAAGTTTAGAGTGGAAAAAGATTGTGACATAGAACATGTCATTTCCTGTAGATGGAAAGAATGATAGAACGACAGAACAACAGAATGATAGATAGCTAGATAGCTGGATAGATCGATAGATAGATAGATAGATAGACAGACAGATAGATAGATAGATAGATAGATAGATAAATAAACAGATAGATAGATAGATAGATAGATAGATAGACAGATAGATAGATAGATAGATCCTGTTAACTGCTAGGTATGAGTCATTGGATTTGTGTGCACATTGGTATTTCGTGGAGGCCAAGGGCAAATCCGGGCAAAAGATGGGAGGCGTGTCTATGTTGTTTGTGTCCATTAAGCAAAATCAAGTCAAAGGAAGAATGATTTAGAGAATAGAGTAGAAAGAGAGGATTATCTTACCATGTTCACAGTTCTTTCCTCCATAGCCTAATGGGCAGTTACAGGTGTGGGTGTTCCATCTATTCACACATACGCCTCCATTTTGACAAACAACCTGGCTACAAAAGTCATGTTTTGCCGCACAACCTGAGTAGAATGGGAAAGCACACTTTAAATATTAGGGTTGGAGTTTGACACCTTAATGGAGAGTTACAAAAGAAAGAAAAATAGAAAACAGTGCTGTGAAAAATTCTCATTTAAAAAGGTCATATGCACATTTTTTCTGTTGTTTATTTACAATTTTTGGGGAGGTTGAGAAGGAAGTTGTGAGTTTTAAAAGTTAGAGTTTGTTTGTATAGCACTTCAATATGAAGTATTAAAAAAAAATCAAGGAAGATTTGTCATGATATGAAACCTACAGTTTCTAACCTGCTAAGGTGCCATTGTTGGCAATAAAACTGGCCATGTCTATGGGCTTGCTGTCAATTGTCAGGTTCCTAATGCAGCCAACAAAGTCTCGGTTCTGCACAGGGAAATCCTCAGGGAGGTTTGGGACGCCACCCAGGAGCAGAGGTCCAGTTAGATCCAATGACCTGCAAACATACACACAGAAAGATCCCTGAAGCCACAAACAGCCCCAAACATTCTCCATTTTTAATGGCTTAACACATTCATAAGGTTCATGTGCGTGCAAAACTGAAATATTCAGACCTTGAGGCCCATTGGGCAGAAAATAGACGACAATGTGTTCAGTTGCTCTTTTATTGTATGTCTTTTTGTCCTTTTAAAAGAGAACACAGAATCCCCATTCTCTCACTCCTCATTCATCTCCTTTTGTGTTTTAACAAAGACAAAGAACATACTGGTTTGGAAAAAACATAAGGGACAAGATGGTGACAAAAAGGCATTATTTTGGTGAACGAAAAAAATCTCTCTCTCTCTATATGTGTGTGCGTGTGTGTATAGTATATTATATGTATAGTGTAGTACTAGTATTACTAGTAAATATTATTAGTATCAATAATACTAAAATACAGAATTGTATTCAACAAGAAAAAACTATCATCATAAATAATGTTAACATTTTCCACACTATTGAAGTAAAACGGTTTCATGTTGACTTTAGGAAAACATTTCTTCTTTTGGCTTTTGGCATTCACTTCTACACACACACACACAAATATATATATATATATATATATATATGTAATTATTTGTTTCTAAAACCATTTTTAACTTGTGGTACCCAAAAAAGCCAAAACCCATTTTTATGCTGTCTGTTTTTCAATAAAAGAATAAAAAAGGTTCCAGGTTTTTGAATTATTTGACAGAAGCAAAATGCAGTTAATGCCCTTCATAGCCAAATTTCTTTTAAAATAAATTTTTATCCAGCAACATCTGGCAGCAATGATCATTTCCATCATACATAGAAAGGCAGTCAGATTATGAAAATAATCAAAGAAAGGTCTCGGAAAAAAGAGATAGAGCCATTAGAAAATAAAATGTGCAGAGCTATTAAAGGGAGTGTGTTTATTTTATTTTGTTATTTCTGCTTTATTGTAGCCAGATATGATGTGGTTTTGTATTTCAGCATCTGGGATTCACATTGTCGTGGACTGCAGTGCATTTCATCCACAATTCATATCTTGATCCATAAATCCATGTAGATTTGTGGGTTTATGGGTCAGCACTTACTGCGAGCATATGGTCTGACCCCAGCAGTTGTATTTCAGAGGCTTTACAGACCATATCTCCACTTATCTCAGATGGAGCTCCACCATCTCATACCGCTCTGTTCTCCACACACAGAGACAATTAGCCTACAATGGCAAATCCCAGCTGCAGATAAGCCGGAGTGTGGTTCCATTGTAAAGCCCATAAAACTGGTTTGACATGCGACAGAGTGCAGATTGGAGGAGATTAGGAGAAAGAGATGGAGCTGAGTGTAAGTGGAGTAGCAGAATGCTGTGTAATCTGCTGTAATGATCAGCTATTCAACACCCAACGGTAGTTTGCGTGCCTTTGTGCGCTCAAGTTCCCCTGTCCTGTCACACTCTCCCTTTCAGTAAACAATATCATGCCCTGAGGACTTTAGATGGTGGAAACATGAATGAATGTGGGAGATGGAGAGAGTGTGAGAAGAAAGAAACAAATAGTGCAACTTGTTAGGTAGGGATCACAACAAACATCTTAAGCCAACATGAAATCACCACTGAGACTATTTACTTCCTTAATCAAAATCAGTGTTTTGTAGATTTTGCAACCCATTTTAACAAAAAAGCATATAACAACACTAGGTACTGTCCCAACCAAACATTCTATTTCAAAAGTCTGGCAATTCAGGAAATTTTGTTAACCGAGAAAAGAAGTCTGCAGTCGACATGCAATTTCATATATTCAATAAATGGGGGCTTCAGTAAATGTTTCCTCTCTTACTGTGCACAATTTATCACTGAGGTTTTTTAAAACATTTTTTGTTATAAAATAAACAAATAAATACATACATAAATAAAAAGTAAGATTAGTTTCAATAATAAAGTATTTTTATTGATAAAATATATTAATAGTATTGATATAATGAAATTCATCATAAGAATAATATTTATTTATTTACTTACTAATTAATATATATATATATATATATATATATGTATTTTTTTTTTTTTACATGAAAAGGTGTAAAATTTGTTTCATGTTGACAGGGCAAAATCTTACCAGTATTATCATTCATGATTTATTACTTAAGTATTTTAGAAGTTATGTCAAGCAAGCAAGCCAGCAAACAAACAAACAAACAAATAGTAACACATTATAAAAGTAAAATGAGTAAAAACTCTCATATTGACTTTATGACCAAAATGTTTCCAGTCTTTATTTATTTATTTATTTATTTTTAGTTATTTAGATAAAAAACAAACAAATAAATAATTAATAGTATTATTATCATCAATAATATATTATTATCAATAATATTTTTAAAAAATGTTGAATATACACAGTTTCACTCTTAAATATGTCACACTACAGGAGTAAAATAGGTTGTAAAAGAAATTTTATGTTGAAAACACGTACTTCTTTTGGCCTGTTTGGGTGCCACGGGCTGCACAGCTGTAGTTCCCAATCTGTCCCCCGAAACGCAGAGCCATGGCCACATCACACTCATCGACGGCAACCACAGCAACCTTTTCCTCAGAGGGGCCATGAGGGATGCCAAGACGCCCTATATTGGGCTTGAATAGAAACAAATGGAAATGCTAAATGTGATGGTAGTAAAAACTAATTTTTGTTATCTGACAGAAAAAATAAATATTACATAGTAGGTCTAGTATAAAAATGTTATTCACAGTATCATTATTTTTCACACTAAAATGCTTTTTTATACAAGAAAATACAAAGATGCTTTTATACTGATCTGTTTTTTAAAAAAAAAAAAGTAATGTAATTAAGATCACGTCACCATTAAACCTTTGTTTTAAATCTTCTTCTTACATCCTGCAAGAGTCTCAAAGTTTGTGTATCTGAACAGCATCTCCATTCACACCTTTGTGAGGTCTTGTTTGTCTGTAATCTTTGACATGCAGCATGACTGTTTACCACTCGGTGACATTCTGTGGCTTTCTCAGCTCATCTAATTGGATTATGCCAACGAGATGCTGGCACAGAGGAGATACCAGACAAAGACAGCTCATCATTTCATGTAAAACCTCCCCAGAGACCCAAACTGTTTCCACAACACAGCCAAAATTTGTATTATCATCTGGCAACACCCTTCCCACACGCAAGAGGTTTTTCAAATTTTCTCAGCTCATTAAAATTAATTTTGTGGTGCGTATGATGTGTTGAGTTGCTCTTTGATGTCTGCCCTGTGGTGTTAAAAAATGTCCAAGTGACAGTTTGGTGTGATGTGAACATCACTCGCTCCTGAAGACAGTTCATTACACCACTGCAGTCATAGCCGAACAGTATTATTTGTGTGAAAAGAGAGCATAAGTAGAATAACATTTCTAAAGTATTTTCCAAATGATTACATAATAATAATAATAATAATAATTATTATTATTATTATTATTGAGTGTTGCTGTCTATAAATCAAAGGAATAATTTAATAAATAACAAATTAATGTTAATTTTTAAACTTTGCATAATAATAATAATAATAGCAAAAATAATTTATTATTTTTATTATTATTATTAATATTATTATTGAGTGTTGCTGTCTATAAATCAAAGGGATAATTAAATAAATAATAAATAACAGTAAATTTTTAAACTTTGCATAATAATAATAATAATAATAATAATAATAATTATTATTATTAGTTCTGCTGTCAATAAAGCAAAGGGATAATTAAAATATATAAATGATAAATAAATGTTAATACTACTATTCAACTTTACATATCAATAATCTACAATAATAAAGTAACTAACTAACTAAATAAATAAATAGATAAAATAAAAAATAAATGTAATATTATATATTGAAACTATGAGGGTGCGCTGACTGTTTCTTTTCTCCTTTACTAACTTTTTACTAAAAATTCACACATTCATAAATTAGATGGCAGTTTTAATATTCCTCTCAGTTTCTGCCAGACAGCAGAGATGAATAAGGCAATGTGAGTAGACTGCTAAACTGGTCAACAAGGAAAGCCATGAATGGGAGCATTCCTACACACTGACGCACGTGTCGTGGAATAAATCCAACTGGTCAAGGCCTGAAGCCAACTGTTCAGTCAACATCAGTCATATAACTTTAAAAATGGTGTGAAAACCTTGTGAAAAAAAATGGTTTGAGAGCCTTTTAATAGACCGAATACCTTTCAAATATCAGGTTTCTACTGCTATTAAAGTGGTTGCACGTCTCTATTACAATTTTCATCAGGTGCACAACAATCTGTAAAGGAAAAAATATTATGAAAAGAAAACTGATTCAGGATCAGAGTGCTGACGATCCTTAAGAGGTCACCGCAACTCAACCCTCTGCCACTCTTAATGAGGATCCACTTCCATCGTAACGCCATGATGATCCCACAGTCTTTCTTGTCTCGAGTCCACTGACGAAAGCGAACTCAATGACAAGCTCAATGCCCTCAGGAACAACATGCAGACAAATCCTGACAACAGCTATTAACCTCCAACCTTGTAACTCATCAGCCTTTTTGTTTCAAAGTTCAAAACAATAGTTAATAGATCCTGGGACTACACGTGAGGTTTTTTTCCCCTTTCCAAATGTATTATTATAAGGCAGAAAATGTATGTTCGGTTTGGGTCAGTGAAACCCGAAAGACAGTAATAGTTTAACATACTTGACTGTTCTTTAATGATTTTTTCTCTTTTTATCTTATGAGAATTAACTATAAACAAATCTTAATATCACGCTTCGCACGTGATAAATTAATCTTCAAATTTTCAAAATGTAATCTCAGATACTCCTAAATACAACACATGTATACTGTAAATACAATGACTTTTCACATGTTGCTGGTGCACAGAGTGTAGAAATAAACTGTTGCCAACTGATTTAATTTTCTTTGAATGATTTTTTTCTACCATGTGCATTTTCCAAGGTCAAATTTAACCCAAACAGAAGCAAATAGGTAAATCAGCATATTTGAATGAATTGTGAAGGATCATGTGATGCTGAAGACGGAAGTAATGATGCTGAAAATTCAGCTTAGCCATCACAGGAATACGTTAAAACAGTCCTTTTAAAATGTAATAATATGTCACAACATTACTGTTTTTAACTGTATATTTGATCACTTAAATGAAGTCTTGGTGAACAGAAAAGACTTCAAAAACTGGTTAAAATAAGGGAAAAAAGGTTAAAATAAACTATTAGTATTTTTAAAAGTACATCATTGGGGCCTCTGTGACTTCAAACCTAAAAACAGTCAGTTTCAACAAACCATTAAGTTTAAAAGACTGCCAAACTGTGAATCAATGCAATGTTTTTTCATCATCAAAGGATTGTTTTTAAAAATCGCAGCAGGTCACCACTAGCTGGGACACTTTAAAATGAGGAGACCTGACACTTCAAAGCGTCACTGCATTACAGCTGCGTCCCATTGTGTTTGCTTATTATTACTCAAGGTAAATATCTGAAAGTGTCTTCAAAAACATTTGAGTCATAGACAAAATAACACACAGGACAAACAAAAGAAATCAAAGATCAATAGGGAAAGCAAAATATCAATGGGGTCAAACAGAAGTTATTTACATAGTTTTTGAGTCACCATCTCACAATCGCTTAGCAATCGAATATTGTTAGAAACTTTTGAATGTCAAAATAGAGATAGATTTTGGTAGAATATCAGAGATGGATTTCTGTACTTGACCACAACCTTACCATATGGACGAGGCTCCAGATGGAGCAAAACTTCATGAAATAAAAAAGCATATTCTGGAGATTTACAACAATAGGCCCGGGCGTTTTTATGTTTAAGAGCAACAGAAAAAAAACGTGTGCCATCTGGCGCTTTTAGAAACTCAGAGCGTGTTATTGTAGTCCCGGATTAACTCAACAGGGGATCAGCTATTGTTTGTGTTCCCCATCGGACTATATTGAACTTGGACTCTTTAAGTGATGGTTTAAGGGGGAGCTACGGCCACAATAGGGCAAACACGACATACGCATGGGGAAAAGCGGCGTTGAATCTCAATAGACGGCTTTAGGGTCTGATTTTTCATAAGTGTTTACAAGTATAAACGGTGCTACAATCCAATAATACACTCGCTAACTTACATGCTACATTATATTAGATACATTCTGGTTGCAGCCACTGGTATTAATGACTTTCTTTTTTAACTTTTTTAGCCTTTCATCAGTTTAGTGCAACTTGTGTAGAGGATTAAAAAAAAAATCAAAGAAATTGTGGACCCTCAAAAATAGAAACCCACAGCATGCTGACTGTCATCCCTCAGGGACAAACGTTTCTTTCTGAAGAGACTTCAGTGAGATTCTCTAAAGCTTCACTATGATTCAATTCAGGAATACTGTGACAGACTCAGCTATGTTCTTTATGAACAAATACTGTTTTAAAGTTAGGCAGCATGGAAATAAGGTTACTAAAAGGTCACTAAGGAACATAAAAAGGGTTGATGAGAGCTTAATGTATTCAAGCAGAATTAATTGCTCATGTAACTACAATATGGTGAGGTATTTGCAATTGAGCAACAAAAAACAACAAAACACTCGAGAACTATTTGTTTCAAAACACGAAGAACAAGAATTTAATACCGTATTATATAATACTAACACTATGGGATACAACATACTCTTAAAAACGAGACACTGTGTAATGAGATGCTTGAGAAAAAGAATAAACGCACCTAGCTTTTGGCCATGAAACATGACACATGACGTATTACACACGCACCACACTTCATAAATGCTGCATCTCAGCAACTGAAATACGAGGGTCTGAAAACTGAACGGGATCAAAGAAGCAGAAATACAAGCTGTTTCTTTGACTGCAGTTCTTAGAAGATGCTGTGAACTTTGATACAGCTAGCGATGCCGCTGATATCACGTGTCTTCTTTCATGAAATATGGACACACTGATCTCATCAAGAAACACGCGACTTGTGAGGCTCTGACTTTCTCTAGCATAGGACTAATAATTTGAATGAAGTGCAAATAAAGTGATAATGGACTTTAACTGGGGGAAACAAAACTAGTGGTGATTTTAGCACACATTTCTAATATTTCTAATATTCTACCTGATTTGACCTAAAATAATTATTTTGTTAACATATCCTTATGGAAACTATATTTCAATAAACTATATTTTAAAACCAAATTAAGCATTTTTACACAATCATTCATTAATCACAGACAGAGCAAATTAGTGTAAATTGTTTGTAAAACTATTCTTACTGAATGTGCTGTCATATTCAATTCAATAATGTATTTAAAAATGGATTCGTGAAAGATTTACACAAATTTCATGATTTCATGAATAAGCCCCATTGGTTTTCCTTCACTGACCTTCCAACCAGCCTCCATTCTTATTGTGTTCAGTACAAATGACTTACCTTGTTGTAGTAATGTAGATGTACTGTGTGCCATTGTCCATCACTAACCCCACCAGCTACAAATGGAGTCACCGTGGTTTTAGTTTCTCCTAAAAAGAAATAACAAGAAAGAAGAAACCAGTTTTGCGGAAATTCAAGAAAGAGTAATTCTTTTAGTGATAACTGGTTAAGGAAAAAATGTTTTTTTCTCATGACAGCAAAATGAATATAAATACATAATAATATTTATATAATTAATATAGGCCTAAATATTATATAAGCTATAAATACTACATATATATATAGCTTACCACTTAACACAAAATGCAATACAATTCCCCATAGCAAAAATTCCAAACTAATTAAATGGCTCCAAAGCACCTTGAGGATTTTCATTTGTGTGGCATTTTTCCAGTCTAGTGGACAAAATAAGTAAATCATTATCGAGGAGATAATAGTGTGTCAGGACCTCCCATGACAGCACTTTCCCTCAGTGCATACAATGTCAAATATCTAAGTTGTTTATACCTCTCTCCGACTCAATTATGTTGAGTGATGGCTAGTAAGCTGGGATGGACCTTTGACCTATATTCATAATTTACCAGAATCGCTGTGTTGTTTGATGTTTTACATTCCAGGACAGTGGAGGAAATGCCTTTCACTGTCTTTACTCTCGGCTCATGTGGATGGGTGACCCTCAGTGCTGTAGTAAGACGTAACAAGCATCTGTTTATACTGAGACGCTCTAGGGATGAATTCCACTGTCGTATTTCCTTTGGAAACAATTCTGACCCATTAAAGACACGAGAAGTGGTATTTCATGCACACTGACTAGACAGTAGCTCTTGTTGATGTGTGAGGTTTGACAAAACAAAGGAACAGGTAGACAGAGGAAGTGTGTTTTAATGCTCTTTGGCCACCTGCTTCCTTTGGCACAGCTCTGGATACATCCATACGCACTTATGTTTGAGATATGACACTCAAAAAGTAGCTTTGTTCAGATTTAAATCTGACTAAAAGTTGTTTGTAGTTTGAGCAGACACAAAAACAAAACAAACAAAAAAACAAACCCAAATGAGACAAAACAACAAAACGACACAAAACAAAACAAATGAAAATAGATTCTTACAAACTGGATCCAATACAAAATATGTAGTTTATTATTTAAATTTTTTTTATATGTGACCGCAATATCTATAATATCATTAAAAATAAATAAGTAAATAAATAAATAAATTAATTAATTAAAATGTATTGGGTTTCTTGATTTTTTATTAAACAAAAGCACAGGGTACTGTTCTAAAAATTTAAAATTTTATATATTTACATTTTTTATTAAAACTAAAATGAATTGTCTTACTTACCAGCAGAGAAGGTCAGCTGGATTTGCTCTTCAATAATTTCAATTGCAATGAAATCATGCCTTTCATTAAACCTGCCATTATATAGGAGCAGGGCGCTTCTCTCTCTGGTAGCAAACCTTTGAATTAAAAAACAATAAAAAATAAAACCTTAATGATGACCATAATTACAGTAGCTTGTTCAATTCAGACTTTAATGCATAATAATTAGCTTGTTCAATTCAAAGTGTAAATTAGGATCCACAGGCCGTTTAAAAAAAAAGGTTTCATAAATTAGTTTTAATCTTGTTTTACACCAGATTTATCATATTTTAATCAGACATTCCATTTGAATGAATATTCATTTCTGATCCACAGATCAAGGGCAGGAAAAAAAGTTCAGGAACATCCAAAGATCATTCACAACACAAACATGCAGGCTTGACAGAAGAATAAAAAAAGATAGGGAGTGGAGGAAAAGGAAGTGATAAAACCTGCCAAGAGACACAGCTAGAGGTAATGGACGGGGGAAACTGATACTCTGATGTTTGCCAACCTCTGGTATCTCAGTTGGCCCTGTGGTGCGGGCACCTGGGATTTTTGCAGGGAGAGGTGTCAGATAGCACATGGCAAAGGGGCAGACTCACAGGAAGTTTGAAAAAAGATGCCTCACCACACGCGGCATCCTGTTTTCATGTTTGCCATGAGAAGAACTCGTGTGGTTGATATGCAACGGTGTCTAATTTGCTAAATCAGTTACATGGTAATTAATAAATGCAATAATAAGTGAGGAGACGTAGAGAAAGTTAAACAGGTATTTACCCTCACAATTATTAATTTTTTTTTTTGCAGGACATTTTTCCAGGACACAACTTGCATGAGAATTAGATGTAATAAATAAAACAATATAAAAAAAAAAAAAAAAACTAAACTGAAGCTATCAAAACCTAAAAACAAAAACTGTACTGAAATGTAAAATAACATTAAAATATTTTAAAATAATATTAAATAGAAAAGCATTATTTTTATTCTGTACAATCTACAATCTACGATCTTTTTTAAAATAGTATTATATTAATACAATTTATTATTGTATTTATTATTTTGTATAAGAGGTTTTTATTTTAATAGTTCTTTTAACATTATTGTAATATTTATTATTAAGATATTTTTACTGTAATACTTAAAACAATAAGATTTGAAAATGCTAAATAATAACCCTTGGAAAAGAGACATTGTTGACAGGAGTGTTAAGTGCATGGATGGATGGATGGGTGTATAAACTGATGGATGGAGTAACTCTAGATGGTTTACTTACGTAAAGGAGAGGGTGAAGTGGAATCTCTGCCTCAGGCCTCTGAAGGTGATGAAGGACTGGCCAGGGAAGCTGCGTGTGGTCATCTCGCAGTAGGGCTTCTCATACTCGCCGTCAGGACACTGGCACAGGAAACCTCCCACCAGCAGGTCCACACACCTGCCTTCGTTCTTACACACACCAGGAACACACCGGCCTGAACGCACATTCACCTCACAGCGCTCTCCTGAAAAGAAAATACCCAAGATTTTACTAATCTGAAAAACCTTTTTCTATTATACATTTCCTTATTATGCAATGGAAATGTTTCATGGATGTTAAAGGTTCTTCATGGAACCATCAATGCCAGAACCTGTATTTTCAAGAATATAAATAAACTCTCATTCCAGCCATGCAAAATGAGGTAATAAACCCACTTTTCATGCATCCACTGACACATACTAAGTGCAATTCATCCGTGGAACTCAATTTCAGATAATAATTGGAAACTTGTTCTCTTAACCCAACCTTCTAACCCAATCACTTGAGTGAGCTTAGTTTTAGTCCCGACAGGACAATGGCTTCCAGTTCTGTCTAAACGAGAAGACTTCAGAGAGACCATTGAGCACCATGCTTAGTGATTCCAGGCGGGCCGCTGTGCTCACTGACCCAGACTAACCTTTGTTCATAGTCTACAGAAACAGGACCACAGCCAAGCAATGGTAGAACAATGAAAGAGCCCTGGTGGTCTGTAAGACACCTGTTATCCTCCGCTAGTCTCTTGTAACGTGACATGAGATGTGGGGTGAACCGATGACGACGTGCTATTGGAAGATGCCGCTAGCAAAAGTGACATCATTCACATTGTTACAGGTAGATGTTTGCCAGAGGGCTCCTTTGATATTTATCACTACACATACACACAATTCTGAGACTGATTTTAGGGCATTTGATCAAATTAAGATATAATTCCTGAAAAACACAGCTGAAAGTAGACTGCTTTTGCTTTATATTGCAATATAAATCTGATAATCTTGTTTCCTGAGTTTTTTTTTAGCCCTGTTTTCATATACGTGTCTGTGTATGTGTGTATTTTTGCCACACCTGTTGACAGCAGGTGAAATAAAAATACAAAATTCAATTTGGAATGGAGAGTAGAATTAAAAAGAATTGACCTTCAAAAAAATTCTATAACCATACCAGAATTACCAGAATCATTTTTACAGAATCATTTTTTAACAAAACAAGTAAAATTTGTCAAGACAGATATACAGATAGATAGATGCTAAATAATTATTGCTTTCTAGCCTTAAACTGTATTTAGCATTGAAATATACTGTACAACTAACAATGAGTTATTTAAACTTTTTTTTGGCATATTTGTGGAAAATTGTGCATGACTGTTTCATCTACAGCTTCATACATAAATCATTCATTGACACATTGTGATTTTGTTCTACATTTTTAAATTTTAGCAGCATACTGTATTTCATATTCACCCAATTCAACTTCCTAAAATAAACAGGATCCAGAAATAAACTTCTGAGGACACATTTTCCACTGACATAAAAGTTGTTAGAATTAGACAGTTTATGTCTTAGATCATATACCCATTTATAACTGTATTTTACTCTTCTCAGCTAATTTTTACTTATATTTGTCACATTCTATGTGTTATTTTGGACCCTGTGTGTGTGTGTGTGTATCTAGACATGTGTGGTTTGCTTTCACCTGAGATGGACATATCCGCACAGAACACAGAAACACGCCGATAACAATCTCCCCAAAAATCCATCACCATACTGACAAGCGCAGTAGCCTCAGAACAAACATCTGAGGTTTGCTTAGAGGACTTTACCTTGTTGCTCTTGTAATCCTGTATTTCTGATTCCTGGCCAGCTCGGTGTGTGCACCATTGTGTACCTGCCATTACCTTGACAAGATCTGGGCCCAGAGGAACTATGTCGACTGGGACACACAAAAGAGGTTCCAAATGTCGGTCAGATAATCCCTCATTTCGGAGGAATTACAGGGATACATTACTCTGTAATGAGAGAAACCCATGAGAGGAACTACAGAGGCCACTGTCAACACCTCTAGTTATGACCACATACTACCTGAGGGCTTGAGAGGGCAGAGGTTCACTACTCTTTACTGTAGTCCAGAAACCTGAGCTGACAAACAGACAGAAGCTGTCAAAGTGAATGATCCAGTGCGGGAACTCTGAACCTTGGGACTGAGGGTCTGGATGCCATTCCTCCTGTCAAACTTACACAGGATAATTCCGTCCCCCAAGAGCGGATCTCCATTCAAGTTATGACAGAAGCAAAACTAATGATGCTCTCACAAGTCTCAGCAACTTAAAAGGGGACAATTTGCAACCAATTTGCAATCAACTATCCATACAAAACACAGACAAAAAAGTTTTTTTTGTGGTGTTTGCTGTGGTAAAAGACAGTCAGACAGACAGAAGGACAGGTGGATAGATGAACAGACCGATCTATAGACAGATACATAGACAGACAGAAGGATGGATGGATAGATAGATAGATAGATAGATAGATAGATAGATAGATAGATAGACAGATAGTCAGAAGATAGATTGATAGTCAGAAAATAGATAGATAGACAGACAGACAGATAGACAGATAGACAGATAGATAGATAGATAGATAGATAGATAGATAGATAGATAGATAGATAGATGGACAGATAGATGGATAGACAGATTCATAGACAGCTAGAAGGATGGACATATGGATGGACAGACAGACAGACAGACAGGTAGATGGATAGACAGATACACAGACAGACAGATAGAAAGATGGATGGATGGATGAGTGGACAGACAGACAGGCAGACAGATGGATAGACAAATACATATATAAACAGATAGATGGTTGAACGGACGGACGGATGGATTGATAGATAGATAGATAACAGATACTGACCTGTAAAATCTTGTGGGCACTCACAGGTGTATCCCCCCTCTCGACTGCGGCACTTCCCGTTGTTCTGACACGGGCCTGAGTAACAAAGGTCCACCTCTGTCTCACAGTAGTCTCCAGTGAAACCGTCAGGACATCGACAGCGTAACCCGTTCACGGGGTGTATGGGCCTGAAGAGAACCGTGTTGGATGCCACGAAGGGAGCCGTACTGTCAAACTTCAGAACAGCTACACACTTCATGTAGTTCTCACAGGGCTCCCGCAAACAGATATTATCATCAAACGGCAGGACGCGCTGAGTCGAGATCAGCGTCAACAACGTACGGTTCAGATACAGCTGCTCCTGCAGCTCCTCTGATGGGAAATAACGTCCTGGAGCTCCACCCGGGAGCAGGGCCGAGAAAGTGACATTGAGAATGCTGCCGCTAACGTCCGTGTCATTTTGGACATTGAAGATGAAGACACCGTCAGGACTGGTGGACAAGACTGCGGCTACGCCTTCGGTAAAGAGTGACAGCAGGGGGGAGAGGAAACGCTCTTGAGACATGTTCTCCAGACGAACGGTGATGCTGTTCGTCAACATGTCGTCCGTTATGATGGTCACACGTAGGGTGCAGAGGGCCGAGACCTGGTGGAGTCCATCTGAGAAAACAGAAAAAGGCACATTGAGAGACTCAGTTAATGTTTAAACTGAAATGAATGGCATGGCAGTGGCTGGCAGGTGATAAGTTTACATTCTTGTGAGTGAGATGAACTTTGAGAACATGCTGGAACATGGACCTTAATTCTGTGATTGTTCACCAAGCATTTCGACCTTCACAGTTTTATGATCTTTTTTTCACACTGTTTGAACAGCAATACAACCAGCTTCCTGTTAAGCAATACATCAACTGTGAACACAAAAAGAAAAATATGTTTGAAAGGTTTGGTGTGGAGAGGTGCTGAATATCTGTTGTAATTTTTTTAACAGGGAAAATACACATATATTACTCACACATTTATTTGAATTTCAGAATATATTATATCTGATACTACAAAAATACTGCAAAAATAAGGTTTATTACAATCAACATTATTATTATTAATAACAACAAGCACAACAATGTTTAAATAAATTAATAAATGTTTACCACTAACATTGGTTTTAATATTACAATATTTTTTACAAGTAAAAATATAAGATAATTCTGATATTTATTTGAATACAAGTATATTTTTAATATTCCTGAAATATATTACAAAAAATAAAACTGTATTATTATTATTACTACTACTACTACTAATTATAATATAACATGATGATGATGTATTATTATTATTATTGTTGTTGTTATTATTTAAATAAAAGTGTATTATTACTACTTCTACTACTACTACTAATATAATATACAATTATGATGATAAATAAATAAATAAACTTTATTTATTTATTAGTTATAGACACATACATATTATTTGTATACAAGTATTTTTTATATGTGACCAAATTTAATAAAAATTTACAAAAATCCTTATCGAATATTATCATTATTATTAGTGGTATTATTATTATTAATAGTAATGAAGCTACAAACAAACAAATAAATAAATAAACAAATAAATAAATAAATAAATACTGTGATTATTATAATAACTACTATTATTCATTTAGTTTTTTAGTTAGTTAGTTAGTTAGTTAGTTAGTTAGTGGTGGGGCCATTGGAAAGAAGAAGAAAAAAAAAATCCACCTTCCATTTCATTCCTCCCCACTTTATCATTACCAAATGGTTAAGAGCAAAAGCATCAAAGTCTGGCCGCTGTGTCACATTTGCTCTGTCCTTTAGCTTGACAGGTATTGTTCATGGTCCAGTGTATTCTCTTGCAGCAATTGCGGGTTCCTAGTGTAAAGGGCCCCTCTGTCATGTGAATGGAGAAAGCTATAATTGCAGGACAATGAGGACATGTTTCCACTCTGTTACACTGTCCTTTCACATACTGTCAGCTTAGCCAGACACGCAGTTGCAGACACAACAAGGATTTTCTCTCTTGTACACACACACACATTTACACATGCAGGCAAAATGCCATGCATACACATTCAATTAAATGTGTTGCACTTTGTGATGCACTTTGTTTGCAATTAAACTTATTTCACTGGTGTGTTAATTCAGTTTTTTTCTCAATATAATTTATTGAGGAGATAATATATATATATTTTTAAATATAAAAAATACACAATGTTAGTGATCATAAAACATGATTTAAAAAGTACTTCCTATGCCAGACATTTTTTTTTAGTGTAGATTAAAATATTTTGACCTTATTTAATTACCCATATATCATGCAATTTATTACAGTCATTTTTGGAATCGATTCACAGCCTAAAATTAATTTCCTAACTTTATGCTTTATTAAAAATGGAATATTCTGGCAAACTTGCAATCTTAGCAAATTACAAATTTGTCACATACTAATCACAATTTTCCCACAAGTAAACAAGGGAAAGGACCTAATAACAGGCCACATCCTGTTCCATTGTGTTCATAATACTCAATAATCCCATAAACTACTAAACTATGTTTCTTTTAAGTATGCTTATTAAACTTGCTAAATCAT
The DNA here is from genome assembly GCA_021397915.2 of Tor tambroides. NCBI lineage: Eukaryota > Metazoa > Chordata > Actinopteri > Cypriniformes > Cyprinidae > Tor > Tor tambroides. The sequence goes on from JAFVLL020040439.1 coordinate 45,401, forward strand.
GCCAGAAATCTGATCCTTATACTGAGAAGAAGAGAGTAATGTATAGGCTAAGTGCTTTCTTGCTTTTTGCCTTTCCTTTAATGAGCTCTGCAATAAAATCCCAACTTTGTATATTACAGCCACTCTGAAATGCATTAAGTCTCTCTCTCACTGTTGATTCTCTTACCAGTAAGTGCTTATAAAGCATAACAAACACTCTGGCATATGATAAAATATTACAGAGACACTTTACAATAAGGTACCGATGAAAACTGATCCAAGCACTTCTCTAAACAGAATCTGAAGAAAGCACTACTGCTGTAAATGTCATTCATTTTTTTCCAGACATATTAACTAGTAATTTTCACTGCCAAAATGTGTATCATGAAAATGTCCTTTAAATCAAACAATAAAATAGCATAGACATGAAATATGCAAAACTGTTAACTGCCAAGCCAAGTTTTTCCCACCAGAATAAGTGTTCAACAAATAGATCGTTCTCAAAGTTGTCCCACACATAATAAATCGGCCTACAGGTGTGATCTTGGATCGCCTCCAGGACACAGCTTGTACAAAAGAATGATAAGACTCCAAAATCTGTCTATACGATCAAATAGGAATCGCTGTGTTAATACGAATATTATACACAACTGTGGGTGGTCCACAGGAGAAAGTGTACCCACCGATTCCAGAGTTTGCTGAACAAGAAAACAAAGCGAAACATTTTGCGTTTAAATGGAAAAGCGGCCTAGATATCACTGTGCCACAGGAAACCCAGCTTCATCAAATCCCTCAAAACCGATGGCGGAGATTATGACACTAGCAAAGTAAACTAGGTTGAAATGTTCACAGTTTCACTTGCCAACACACTCCTTTGCAGGACCACTGAGCTGTGACAGTGTTTACAGCCTCTGCAAAGAGCAAGTGTCATGTTCAGTTTTCTTTTCGAACAATCTGAGAACAAAGGCAAACATACAGGGCAGCTTTTCAGGACGGTGTTTTCCGAGGGAAGAAGCCAAACAATCTGTGCAAAGATAAATGTTCAGTGTCGTTTACACACTCTAAAGACACTTACTCTCACAGGAACAGGCCTGCAAACGAACACACAGTGGGAAATTTAGAGGTTATCATCTAAGTGTTAAACAGTCCTATAGATAATGTCAATCTCAGTTTCCTGCACGCTAGAAAATGCTGGGTTAAATACAACACAGTGCTGGGTAAATATTGTACAGAACACATGCTGGGTTGTTTTCAACCAACAATTGGGTTAAATGTTTAACCCAATTTTCTGGGCAGTCAATCGCTGGGTTCGTCCATATTTTACCCAGCGCTGGGTTGTATTTAACCCAGCATTTTTTAGAGTGTGGTTACCAACTGGTAACCAAAAAATGTTGATAGCATGAATCAAAGATTTGAGTCTAAAGGCCTCTTTTAACAAACTCTCTACACAAAATCCTGAGATTGTATGATATCATGTAACTTAGCTCATACGAAAAGTACAACATACGACTTTTTCCCCTATCAAAATCGTGGATATGTTTGTTTTGGGTTGCACATTTTTAAACAATTTTGCCATCTACTGTAGTACAATTTACTGTGATTTTTCATGAGAACAAGTTGCCTATTTACAGGAACGATTCTTCATATCAAAGATATTTTTTAAAGATATTTATTTAAAAAAAAAATTCTAGAATATTTTAAAAAACAATAATAATATTATTATATTTTTTATTTTAATTGATGAGGTGTGAGCAGCAGTGAAGACGTTTTTCAGTAAATAACAATCAGTGTGGGGTGTAATGCATTGCTAAGTAATTAGTAACTCTAATTTAATTACTTTTCCCTTAAAAAAGTAATTCTTAATTTTTCTGTAATTTAATAACAGTTACTTCTGATGTAATTGCATTAAATACTGTATAGACTATAGAACAATTCTTTATTAAAAACAATAGTGGATTTAACATTAAATCTTGCATCTAATGTTAAATTGATTTTAATGTTACTTTCTCCCTTTAAATACTTTGGTCAGCTCAAGAATAATTTAGTATCGATTAATCGCGATTAATCGCATCTAAATTAAAAGTTTTTGTGTACATAATATATGTGTGTGTACTGTGTATATTTATTATGTATATATAAATACACACACATGCATGTATATATTTAAGAAAAATGTTGTTTATATATTAAATATATTTATATATAATATAAATTATATGAATATAAATATATACATGTAAGTACATGTAAATATTTTCAAAATATATACTGTATGTGTGTGTCTTTATACATACAAATATATTATATAATCAAAAACTTTTATTTTGGAAGTAATTAATCATGATTAATTGTTGCCCAGCACTAATTTTATATTTTTATTTGAAAGAATTAAAAGTGCAGTTTTTCTTGTCTATATACTTGGTCAAGGTTGATATAGGATTTAGAAAGTATAAGTAATAAACAATGCAATACATTTTAGAGAGAGTAATTAGTACAATAATCTAATTACAATGTCGAAGACGTAATTAGTAGGCAGTAATTAATTACTTTTTTTTACAGTAACTTACCCAACACTGATAACAATTCAGATTTAATAAAATAGACTTCAAATATACAGACTACTGGACTATTTTTATTGCTGATTTTATGGAAGACACCAACGAGAACATTCTGCTAAACCTCTTCTTTCGTGTTCCATGGAAGAAAGAAAGCCATACGGGTTTGGATCAGCATGAGGGTGCATAAATAATGACAGAATTGTCATTTATGGATGATCTAATGCTTTAAATATGGAGTATCGCGGGGTGAGAATACAAAGCCCAGAATACAAACACACCAGACTTATTTTTCTCTTCTCAGTTATCTATCCTTAAACACTCCTCAAGAAGCATGTGGGAACATATACTTGGACAGCTGATTGGCAGTTGGCTGGTGCAACAGTAGCAGAGACTGACAAAAACCTCCTGCCAAAGCATCAGTTAGCCAACGCCAAGACACATGTCCTGCTTCACCAGCAGTGGCCACAGCAACATCACGGCTGATGGCTGACCTAAATATGTGCGAAGCCGAGCCAACTGGTGCCCGGCGCACAATAGGCACAGCTGAGAGAGAAAGGCTACTGAGTGCACAAGGCATTGAGGGCAGGGATGTGCCACTCTCAAAATTCATCAAGTTTTTGAGAGGACTCAAATCCCATTTCCATCATGTAAGAAAATATACTAAATCATAATTACGGGATAAAAAGTCAAATTTATGACATTGTAAGTGTGAATTATAGTATAAATGAAATTTATATAAAAAGTAGAAACTGAGATTGACAACTCGTAATTATGACAAAAAGTTAAAATTGCATAAAAAGTCAAATTATTAACAGTCAAAACTGTAAATCATAATTATGAGATTAATCCTATGACATGTTAAGTCATAAGTATAAGATAAAAAGACAATTTTCTTGTTGAAAATATGTCATAATGGGAAAAAAGTCTAAATTGTGATACTCTGTCATGAGATTACATTTTTGACATACAAAATTATGACATATCAAGTCAGAGTTATGATATAAAAGTTTAAATTATGATATATAAAAAGTCCAAATTGAGAAAAATGTACAATTATGATATAAAAAGTTAAAATGAGATATTTAGTCAAAATAATTATGAGATTAAAATTTCAAGATTATGACATACAGATTATGATTATGATTACATATTATGAATTCTACTATAAAAGTTGAAATTGCGATATTAAATGTCTAAATTGGGATGAAGTCATGACAAGTCAAAATTACTGCAAAACATTAAAACTGTAAATCATTATTATGAGATAAAAAGTCAAAATTATGACATACTAAGTATGAATTATAATATAAAAAGTTGAAATTTATATAAAAAGTAGAAACTGAGATTGACATAACTCGTAATTACGACAAAAAGTTAAAATTGCATAAAAAGTCAAATTATTAACAGTCAAAACTGTAAATCATAATTATGAGATTAATCCTATGACGTTAAGTCATAAGTATGAGATAGACAATTTTCTTGTTGAAAATATGTCATAATGTGAAAAAAGTCTAAATTGTGATACTCTGTCATGAGATTAAATTTTTGACATACAAAGTTATGACATATCAAGTCAGTTATGATATAAAAGTTTAAATTATGATATATAAAAAGTCCAAATTGAGAAAAATGCACAATTATGATATAAAAAGTTAAAATGAGATATTTAGTCAAAATAATTATGAGATTAAAATTTCAAAATTATGACATACAGATTATGATTATGATTACATTTTATGAATTCTAAAGTTGAAATTGTGATATAAAATGTCTAAATTGGGATGAAGTCATGACAAGTCAAAATTATTGCAAAACATAAAACCAGAAATCATAATTATGAGATAAAAAGTCGAAATTATGACAGACTACGTATGAATTATAATATAAAAAGTTGAAATTTATATAAAAAGTAGAAACTGAGATTGACATAACTCGTAATTATGACAAAAAGTTAAAATTACATAAAAAGTCAAATTATTAATAGTCAAAACTGTAAATCATAATTATGAGATGAATTTTATGACATGTTAAGTCATAAGTATGAGATAAAAAGACAATTTTCTTATATAAAAAGTTGAAAATGTCATAATGAGAAAAAGTCTAAATTGAGATATTTAATCTCATAATTATGAGATTAAAATGTCAAGATTATGATATACAGATTATGATTACATATTATGAATTCTAATATAAAAGTTGAAATTGTGATATAAAATGTCTAAATTGAGATGAAGTCATGACAAGTCAAAATTCTTGCAAAATATTAAAACTGTAAATCATTATGAGACAAAAACTCAAAATTATGACATATCAAATTAGAATTATATAAAAAGTTAAAGAAACGTTTAAAAAAAAAAAATTAAAATGTTTCAAGTATGAGATCAAATCATACTCGTGATATAAAAGTGTTGAAATTATTAAATATTTAGTCATAATTATGAGATATGTAAAAGACAAAATTATTACATTCTAAATCAGAATTATAATTTTAAATTCGAAACTGAGATAAAGTCATAATCACAACAAAAAGTCAAAATTCTGCCATAAAATCAAAACTATGACACAGTAAGTCATAATTCTGAGGCAAAAATCTCTAAAAACTTTTGATAATTAATATGATGCAAATATATTGTGCATCCTTATTGTAAACACAGTGTGTGTTCATTTCTTAAAGATGCCACATTAACATTCTATGTTGCTGAAATAGTTTCAATTGTTTGTTTGTTTGTTTGTTGCTTGTTTCATACAGCTATCCTTCATTCAAGTCCTACATTCCTTCTTAAGGCCTATTAAAAGCTTTTGCCTTGGCATGGTTTGTGTGGAATGTGGTAAGTTGCACTCTGAGAAGTTAATGAGCAAAGCTTCTTTCCAAAGAGTGCATAGACTAAGTGCCTGATAATGGAGACCACACCTCGGCCGGCCTCCCTCATGAATCTGTTGTGATTCTTGTTAACATCATCGGTGGCAGGTCTGCTTTGATCCCTCCAAGCACATACATAAAACAGAGGGGAGCGCAGTGAAATGGAACCCAGCAAGGTGTGGATTTTATGGGCAGCACTATTAATGTTGCCCAAGGCCAAGAGACATGTGAAGGTGCTTCTACTTGGTTATGTCGTAGCATCTACTAAAGGTCTTCAAGGTTTGAAGCACTTATATAAAATATTAATAAATTATAGACCTTAAAAGCCTTTATTTAAAAATGCAGTAAAATGCAGATGCCACCAAATAACCTGGAAGCTTCCGCCTTCATTACTCTGCATTAGATGAGCTCTTTCAAAAACAAGATTGCTTGAGTTTGGCTTAAAATCAAAACTTAAAGGAACAGTTCACCTAAAATAAAAGTTGTCATTATTTAGTTACGTGCATGTCATTTCAAACCCAAAATGGCTTCTGAAGTTGTACCAGAGGCATTGTGTGAGGAACAGACTAAAAGATTATAGTCCAATAGGTTCTTAAATTTCTCATAAAGTTATCATAGCATGCTGAATTTGAAAATTTCAAAGCTGTATGAAAATTGAGAATTATAAAAGTTTGGGGCCAGATGTTTTAATGTTTTTAAAAGAAGTCTATTATAGTCATGAGGCTGCATTCATTTGATCAAAAATGCAGTAAAAATAATGTTAATATTTTTGTGGAAACTGTGATTATTTTTTTCAGGATTCTTTGAAAGCCCAAAAGATCAGCATTTATTTTGAAATAGATTTTTTTTTTTCAGTCTTTACCCTCACTTTTAATCAATTTAATGTATCCTTGCAAAAAAAGTGTAAATAAAAAAAAAGCCTTACTGGCCTCAAACTTTTGAATGGTGCACAAGTCATATAGACCACGTTTATAATGTCTTTCAAACTTTTTAGAGTTTGACAGCCAGATACTTGACACTCTATGCTTTCTTTGTATGTAAAAGAGCAGTGTGAACATTCTGCTGAACTTCTCCTTTTGTACTCCTCAATAGAAAGAAAAAAAAAAGAAAAAAGTCATACAGGTTTGGAACAACATGAGCATGAGCAAATGATGAGAGGCATTTTATTTTCAGGTCAGCAACTTTGAAACACTGGATTGGCTGGGCTGTAATAATTGTAAATTATTCTTAAGACAGAATAAAGAATTGGCCTCGATTGCATCATCATTTCATTTCATTGTTAAGGAAGGAATTCAGTAGCAAAGCCTTAGCGCTAGAGAAGATAATGCCCAGTTTGCCCTTTGTACTCATGCAGTCCAATGAAAAACCTCCATACACCATTCCTGACTCTGACTCTCTTAAATAGTTTTTGGTGTCCAATAGCAACCGGTTGTGTCTAGAAAATAAGAACAGATACTGCTAAGCTCTATTTATGAGTAACTCAACTCTGCAATTATTACCACCCATTGTCTTTTGAAATAAAAATCTGCTTCAAGCAAGTGCTGTGATGGAGAATGCTGTTTTACTGTCACGCAGGAACACCAAGTCACAACACACTGTGCATGAGTGACAAGTTTTGCAGTCGTTGTTCTGATCCACGTCTGATCTCTGCTCTTTCAGCAGACAGACACCAAGTGAGTGCAAAAAACTCTCTTCTTTCAGCAGTGTCCTTCCTTTAAGGTCTCGACACACAAACAGCTTTGTCTTCACTGACAGAAATCTGCATGTGGACAATGCCTCCCTCCTCCTCGAATTTAAGAAGCCCCCCACATTTCACCCCCTACCCTGCTTCTCACCCCACTTCACAAAAGGGGCCCGTGCTTCAACCCCCAGCTTGGCGCAAAACGCTTAAAAGCTCCACAATGCTCCCCCCTTCTCCATGGCAACAACAACTGAGAGCCAGAGCTTTTCAAAACTCTTTTTCCCAGACTTCCTTCAGAGGACGTCCATGAGGAAACCCAATAGGATGCTTTGGTTCCATTACCAGAGGATTTAGAAGGCGGTCAGCTTGCTTAATGCAAGTTAGCCAGTTGAGAGGACCAGCATATGTTGTGATTTGGTTGCTGATCCCCACTAGGCTTCTTAACTACCTTAACCAGCAAGATAGCGAGCACCAAACCAGCAAGGAAATTAATTCTGGTCTATGTCAGCATTAAAAGTGACCTGATAGCTTGATCTCTGCTTTTCTCTGAAAGGTTTACAGATTCCCTGCATGGTTTAGATGCTTTGAAATGCTGATACGAGATAAAGATTCCATACATGATGATTTAGAACGTGCCTCAATAAGGATAAAGACATATGCACTGCCATTAACTGGAGAAATGTGTGCGCCACACGCTTTGCATCAGCCGCTGCGTGAGATTCCACTTAGACCAAGAGAGGATGGATGAAATACATCAAAGGTTCAAAAGATAAAGATGAAAAGATCAAAGATTATGAGAGGTGCCCTACCTTTAAAATAAAACTGTAGATCAAAAGTACGGCTGAAGAATTAACCACAGATGGTCTCTTCCTGGCAGCTCACTCTCTCAAATTAGATATCGAATTATCACTCAAAATCCAGAAGCGCTCTAGATAAGGCTGTAGACGTTATCTTGACAAACTGTTATGAATGGAATGCACCCCTGGGGTTCAGTCAAGTTTATTGAGTGAACGTAAAATGATGCAAAATAACTAGCACTAGAGATGAGGCTTTATGCTGGGAAAGAGAAGAACCACTGAGTCAACATGAATGTAGATATTGCAATGCTTCATATACTGTAAGTGTATATGACATATATACAGTGTGCTTAAAACCGTATTTATATTAAAACAGTGAAAAATGGACAAACTAAAAGGTATGTCCTTAGAAATGTCAAATAAGCACAATGCATCATGTGTATCCAACATTTCTTTTTCAGTATTAAATAAAAACTTGAATGGTAATAGTTGGCTGAAACTTTAAAAATGGCACATTTAATAAAGTGTCAATTCCTTCCAATTCAACCTCAAATTTCAAAAGGAACTGACAAATGGCCAAATTGGAATTGTGGAAAGAAATTTTCTTTCTTTACAAACATTGGTTCATATTCAGTTTTTGTTATTGTTGTTGTTGTTGTATGTATCTCTGCAAGTTGTCCTGCACTTAAAATTCTCCAATAATTCTCTATAACTAATTTGAAGCATTTAATATATATATATATATATTTCTAATAAAACATCTCTAATTGATTTAATCTAAAAATGTTTATATTAAAACAGTATTTATATTAAATAAATATTTATTAAATGCAAATTGTCTTTAAAAAGTTTTAAAATGTATACACTAAAAAAAGAAAAATGGTAAATTAAAAAAGATAAGCATATATACCGTAACCTTAATAAAAAAGTAATAAATTTAAAATACATTTATTTCATAGTAAGTATAGTTCAAATCTATTAACACATTTACTGACATGTCGCTCGAGACTTACTTATATAAAAAATTATAATTAAACTTTATTTGGAGTACTACTTGTGTGCCAGACACACTTCTTAATATTAAGCCTAAAATGTGTTTTAATGTCACTATTGATGAGGATTTAAATGCAAGATATTTAAAGCGTACCTAAAGTATACTTGCAATAGCTCCACTTTTGCACAATCAAATATACTTCAGTATAGCTTTATTTGGACCTCAGCACTATTTCCGAACAATTTAAGCACATTACGTACTAAATTAGTCTAGCTGTTCCAATTTAGCAGCCTTTAAGCATATCAGTTTAGTATACCAAAAGTACAACGGCAGGGTATTTTATTAAGTACATAATTTATGTACATTTATTTGTAGCATACTTAGCATGACATAAATGTATTTCAAATACATTTAAGTATATTTATTTTTCACTAGGGTATATATAGAAATTTTATTAATCATAAGCTGCTCTGAGAAATGTTTGTGTTCTCCCTCTATTGTCACTGTGTAGTAGGAAGTTATTTGTCTGCCCACTAAGCAGCGACACATGGCATTTCTGAGAATCAAATTAAGTCACAGTGTGTCACTGGAACCATATGATAAATGGGCATCTTTGCTATCTGGCTGATCCTGATCCTCTGTAAGCTGTGACAACCATTAAACAAAAGTAATCAAAACAACACAAAACAAACTCTAGTTGTACCCAGCCTACGTAGGAGTTTTAAAGGCTCTTCAATTAATCCCCTGCATTTTCTTGTCAAATGTGACATCTTATACGAGACAAACAAGTTTTTATCACTGTGAATCTATGAAAAGCTATCACTCCATGGACATCAGTTCTAATCCTGATATCACGTGATATCTTGTTGTGACATGTAACATGGTTTTCAACTTACGGATGGATTTCAGTTATTTTAGTTTTTTTTTTTTTAATTTTTACTTAAATTAACCAAGGGACATGTTACAGCTTGGGGATGCCAAATGTGAATATAGACTAACTTGAAATCATAAGTCAAGTCGAAACCTCCTTTGACACATGATCAGTCACTGTCTAATAGGCAGGACAGTCTGTAAGCTTTGGCTCCTGGGAAAATGTACATGAAACGAACAAACCTGACAGGTAAGAATGACATTTGATTTCTCCGAGATTGAAAGGGAGAAGGGCTGACGAACTTTTATTCATGTTTGTGCATGATAGTTAGTGGGAATATGTTCTAGGATGTATGGATCCAAGGAATGTGGGGGAAGATCAACAATATGATAATGGCTGGAGAGAAGCAATTTAGACAAAATGACATCTTACCATCAAACCACAGTCACTACACTGGGGTAGAAGAGACTATGAAAGAGTTTAAAAAGTCCAATAGTTTAAAAAGTCACATCAGTTATTGTGAAATTTGAAGTCAAATTGGTAGATAAAGTTGTGACTATGATGTGTTGTGGCAATTGGTTTTTTGACTCTTGAGGTGTAAACAGGCTTTAAAAACATCTCATATTCACTGAATAATATATTGCAGACAAGAATATATAAATTGATGGCCACTTCAGAATTGCTGCAAATAAATAAGCTTAAGCGTGATAATTGTTGCCATGGATATGCTCACTAGGGAGTGCCAACAAATATTGTTGAGCATAACCAGAGACACAGTAAAGATATAAAAATAATTTAGGGATTCAGGGACTGAGAATCCCCCTGAAGAGAAGAGCATACCAGACAGCACATGAGGAGGCAGATCACTATCACTACGAGCATCAAAGAAAACCAATTAACACAGTGTGAAAAGAATAAAGCTTGCATAAATCCACTTCTGCTATAGCAAGGCAACCCGCAAAGCAGATTTTGGAAATCACTCAACTACTGCACACAATCTTTGGCCAAATAATGGACTGCTTTTTAAAAGAGAAACTGTGGACAAATAATGTGGTATCATGTGAGTCTCACCTGAAACCGTCACCCTCATTGTAGCCTCAAGCGGCCTGTTGTTGTCCAAGTCCTTGCTCAGCTTTAGTTCCCCAGTGTCTTGATTGAGAATCAGCAGGTTGAGCTCATTTCCCTCAACAAACGTGTAGAGGAGCTTGTCGGACACATCTGGATCACGAGCAGGCACCTTCCCAATAACTCCTGAGGGAAAGCTGCTGGACTTATTAGTGATGTAGTTGTTGAAAATGATCTCAAAATCCTGTAGAACTGGGACGTTGTCATTGACATCTACTAGGAGGACGTGTACAGTGGCCCGGCTGACAAGTGGCGCTGAAGTGGCCTGGACCACTATTACATACTCCATCTTGGTCTCAAAGTCTAGGTCAGTAAGGGCAATTAGATCTCCGCTAAAGATGTCGAGCTGGAAGACTTCAGGAATATTGCCCTCTACAATCTGGTACAGGATCTGGGCGTTGGTACCTTCATCTGGGTCTGTGGCACTTACGCGGGCAAGAGTGGATCCTACTGCGCTGTTTTCCTCCACGTAAAAGTACAATTCGTCCTTCTCAAACACAGGGGCATTGTCATTTATGTCCAGCACAGACACATGAATGTCCACAGCTGCTTTGAGAGGGGGCACTCCTTTGTCCACCGCAAACGCCTTGAGGCTATACAACGCAACATTTTCCCTGTCCAGCTTGCGGGCCGTTCTGATGATCCCAGAGTAAGGCTCAATAAAAAAGTCCCCCTCACCATCATCCCCTCCCTGAAAGGTGTAGCTGAGTCGACTGTTAGATCCAGAGTCTCTGTCTGAAGCGGATACCTGGAGTACACTTGTGTATACCGCTGCATCCTCAAACACTGTTCCCTGGTAGATGTCCCGGAGGAACTGGGGTGCGTTGTCGTTGGCATCAAGAACGATGATCTCTACATAGGTTGTGTCTGATTTCTGGGGGATGCCGTTGTCTCGGGCAATAATGGCTAGCGTGTAGGAGGCCTGATCTTCGTAGTCGATCTCAATTTGAGTTGTGATGGCACCAGTGTCAGGATCAATTTTGAACTGTGGCACATTGTCCTCCATTACATAAGTGATGCGGGCGTTTTCACCAGTGTCTTCATCGGTGGCACTGATGACCACGACGGTGGAGCCTACGGGTCGGTCCTCGCTCACTAAAACCTGGTAGTTGGCACTTTGAAATACTGGTCGATGGGTGTTGGCATCAGTCACATTAATGAAGACTTGAGCTGTGTCGTGGCGTGTACCATCCGAGGCGGTGATTGTTAGGAGATACTGTCGTTCTTGCTTGTAGTCCAGAGGTAGCGCTAAAGTAATAAGTCCCCCTCCGCTCTGGCTGGTGATGGCAAACCTGTTCCGAGTGTTCCCACTAGATATTTGGTATGTGACCACGCTGTTTACATCCCTGTCTACAGCAGTGACTGTAAGCACACTGGTGCCCACAACTGCATCCTCATTGACTTTTAGATTATACATGTGCTGCGTGAAAGTTGGGACATTGTCGTTTACATCTAGTATAGTGACACTTACACTAGCTGAAGATGACATTGTAGGAACCCCCCGGTCTCTGGCCTCAACACCAAAATTGTAAAAATCTGTAGTCTCCCTGTCAAGCTCAGCACTAACCGTAATCCATCCGGTGTTGTTATTGATAATGAATGGAAAACTAGGTGATGTATCGGTCAGCTTGTATTCCAAATGAGCATTGTCACCTGAATCAGCATCGATAGCTTGGATGTGTAACACAGAGTAACCTACAGGAACATTTTCTAACACTGAGGCTTGAAAAGGCGTGCTGACAAACATGGGTGAATTATCGTTAACATCTAACACTTGGATTACAACCATACCTGTGCCATTAATAAGAGGCGGCCGTCCTCCATCTTGTGCTTTCACTCGGAGTGTGTATTCTCTTATCATCTCATAATCTAGAGGGCTGATAACATCAATGACTCCCGTAGGGGAGTGTATGTAAAACTGGCCCTTTATATTCCCATTTATGATGCTGTAATGCACTTTTGCATTATTTCCAGCATCTTTATCCGTAGCCTTCACCACAGCCACTTGAGAGTTCACGGCTATGTTTTCAGGAACTTCAACAACATATCGCTTCTCACTGAACTGAGGGTAGTTATCATTCTCGTCCTCTATAAAAATGTGCACCGTTGCTGTGGCGGTACGTGGACCCGGCTCTCTGCCCTGGTCGTTAGCTTCGACCATCAGCCTATACTGGGATTTGACCTCTCTGTCAGGTCTGACTCTGGTTTTGACCAACCCATTCCTTGGGTCAATTTCAAAGCAAGTGTTCACCTCATCATCATTCACAATCTTATAAATCATATTGGCATTAGAAGGCGCATCTCCATCTGTAGCCCTAATAGTCATCACTTCAAAGCCTACTTCAACATTTTCTCGAATACTAACTCTGTACTCATTCTGCTCAAAAACCGGCCCGTGGTCGTTAGTATCACTGACTGTAATGGTGAGGTACGCTATAGCTGATCTTTTAGGGGTTCCTCTATCAGTACCAGTAACTTTAAACACATGAGTGTCTTTAACTTCCCTGTCTAGAGGCTGTAGAGTAGTTATACCTCCCGTCTCAGGGTTAATTTGAAATAAATGGTTAGAGCGGCTGTCAAAAAGAGCTTCCATATCGTATTCGATAACACCGGCGTCTCCGTCGTCGGCGTCAAACGCTTTGAGGGTAATGACTCGCGTTCCAGAGGGCTCGTTCTCTGGCACTGATACCTGGTAGTTTGGGAGCTGAAACTGAGGAGCGGAGTTCACGTTTCTTTTTTGCCGTTTAGCCCACGGGTCTAATTCCCTGCCAGTGTGTTCTCTGCTTAAATGTAACTTAACATCTACAAATAAAGAGCTATTTAGTGAGTTAGGCATTAAACAAAGCAAATTTGCCTCATCTCGCTGCTTATGAGGTAAACAGAGGTTCGCGCCCGTGAGGGAAATAACACGCCGCTGGTCCTTCTTTACGCACCTACCGCGAAACATTTGGGAATTCCGCATGGATACAGGCAAACGTTCGTAAATGTTAATGGGTAAGGAGTCCAAAGAAAAACAAGTCTCATACCCCGTCAACAGATACATGTAGGCATCCGGATTAAGATTTTTTCTTTTGTATTTGATGAAGCAGTTCTGACCATGCACGAATGTATTAAAATGAAGCAGTATGAAGTTTTCCGAAAGCAGTGATTTAATCCGCAAATACAGTGGCACGGGATTTCTCGGTAAACGAGTGCAGTCAACTTTGCGCGCGACTGATAGCAGCCCATCACTTCTCCCGATCTTCACAAAGTGTCGTAAAGACTTATCTGTGAGACTTCTGTCGATTCTGTACGTCCATTCTGGTCCGAGTGATACATTTGCCAGTGTTGCACCAGGCTGAAGGGATCCCGATAGATGCAAATCCACGCATCCAAACGGTGGGAGATGAATAAGTAATCCAAAGAACATCCATATCACTGGTAATTCCATGGCTCACGCGCATCTCATTGGGAAAATTATTCCAAACGATCCAGAACGTGTGCAGTCCACAAAATTCCAACCATTCCTGTAACGTGAAAGTGCACATTGGGTCAAGGCATGTTTCTGTGTGCAGAGCAGCAGGGACCAGAGAGCTGCACTGATAAGTTTTAATGAGTAAGACGGCTCTTCTCCCTCCCCTCCCACAACAATTTGCATGGACCTACTCATGCATTGTGATTTTGAAATAGGCTATCCAATGAGCTCAACCGAAAAGCTTACATTCTTGGCTATCAAAGAACAATGTTTTAATTTTAAAATGCAAACCATTCAACATGTTATCAACACACTTTTTTCACGTTGTAAACTCTTCTTTAAATTTCTTCTTAATGTAAAGGATTATAATGTATTTCTAAAGACTGACTCAAAAAGTAAAAATAAAGAGAGAAAAAGGGGAAAAAAGAAGAAAACTAGTTGTGTAGTATATATATTTATATTGTAGGCTATAAACAAAAGGTATTTCAGCACGTTTTCAGGATACACACACACACACACACACACACACACACATATATGTATGTATGTATGTATATGTATATCCTGAAAACGTGCTGAAATACCTTTTGTTTATCCCGAGAAAATAGATTTCATATTCCATTCTTCTTTCTCATTCCACAATATAAAACGGCATGAAATGGAATTTAGTTTACATTTACCCACATAAGATAAAACAGGGTTTGGTATGATAGCAGTGATGTAGTCTTGGTTGAGTACTGTACGCCCCCTTATGGATACTTCTGTTATTAGTAACATTACTCTCACCACCTCAACATCTTTTGGGTTGCCTATAGCGGCCACATTAAGTATTTGCCACACCTAAAAATGTATGAATAACACGGTATTAGATAACATATCAAACAAAGTGACAATTATTGTAAAGAAAAATAGCACAATAGCACACAGTAGGAAAATATTGCACAAAGTTGCTGTTAGGTCTTAAAGTATAAAAAAATAGACTTTCTGTCTTACCAAAAAAATTGAAGACAATAGAACATTAGCGGAAGATGTCCGTAGTCTAATATGAATCACTCCTGTGGTTACTCTGCTAGTCAGTACTTGAGAGGAACTTACTTAATGCCAAATGACTTTTACCTTGCTGGTCCTGAAGTAATTGGGGGAAAATGACTAAATCAGTAAAATTAGTTCTGAGAAAAAGCTCTACAATAATTTATTTGATAAATCTGTTGCTTAAGTGTCTAACATTCTGGAGACATTACTCATCAAATCGTGGTTGATAAGGGGGAAGAAAAGTAAAAAATTGCAAAGTGGCCTGGAATACACATTTTCTGTCCATTAAGAAAAAAACACTTACGCAAACCTTTACAAATGTGATTTTCTCTCAGCATAACCAATAGTATGTGCTCTAAACACAATATTTCTTCACATGATAAAAAGACATTATACACCTGCCAACCTTGTAATTGGCTATAAAGAGAAAAATTGTACATCATACACTAAATGACTGAGGATCACATGCTAACAGACTTTTAGATCATTCTGAACACAACAAATTCGTGCAGAAACTTGCGTCTTATTACCAGGAGATGCATGACTAATAAAATTAAAATGTGTTCTAAAATCAGCTCAAAATAATGTTTGATATCTTCATGGATGAAATCAAAGTCTGAAACTAAAAAAAAAAAACCTGAAAAAAAAAATCAGATTCTGCTACCAACATACACAACACGATTTTCTGTGAAATCTGTCAGCTCAAATCTGCGGGCTGGCTCCGACTTTCGGCAAATAGCATGTACTAGCATGTAGACTGTAAAACTTATGTAATGTATTCTAGCCTTTATAAACCCATATTATAATTATTCAAGGGATAGTTCACCAAAAATGAAAGTTCTGCCAAAATACCTCCCAAATATCTTAGTTGGCATTTCATGGTTTGAAATGACATCAGGGTGAGTAAATTTCATTTTTTGGGGTGAATTACCATCACTTTAACTAGCTTCAATCTTTGTGCCCAAAAGTAATGAATGCCAAACCAAAAATCTAAACAGAATTCAAGTTTCATTTATTGCAGTTGTTGGATACAACATTATGTAAATGTTTCAAACAAAACTGTTAAACTCTTCCAACCAAAAAAAGTGTTTTTTTTTCTCCCCCCACTCAACTAGTCATTATTCCATGGAACATCCCTGAATGAGGGACATTAGTACAAAAATGCCGGCAATGGGGATCATCATATTGTAAGTTATCAGTGAAGACAAACAGCCCAGGCAGCTTAGTGTTGTTTCTGACTAGATATGGTTAACCATCTATGGTCAAATTGTCTGATAGAGCCGACAAAGCCAGGATGCTACTGGTAATATGGTCTATATCGTGACTGGTCGGGATGGTGAGGCCCTGGCATCTGTCCTTGTGGTGGCGGCCCCTGCATACGGGGTGGATGGGGGCCACGGGGACTGGGCCACATCACCGGGCTCATGGCGCCTGGTTGGGTGAAAGGCGGGCTAAGAGTACCTTGGTCCTGTGGCATTGAGTTTGGGTTGTAGTGGTGCGCACTGACCGAGGGAATGGGACCAGGTGGAGGGTGGTTCATGTAGGGTGGCAACTGGCTGATGATGTGTCCGGGTGGAGGTGGCGTTGACATGGGAGGTGCTTGGTTGTAAACCATGTGAGGTGTAGCTGAGCCCTGCGGCGGGTGCTGCATGGGGATGCTGAGAGGGGGCGGTGGGGGCGGTGGAGGCCCGTAATGTGGTTGTTGTGGTGGAGGCATGATATGATGAGGGTGGGACACTACTGGTTGGCTGGCGTAATCGCCAGGGTGATGGTGTGGAGGCGGGCCGGGAGGGGTCTGTGGGTGTGGCTCACGGGGGGAGGGGCCTGAGCTCCCAGAGTCATCATGAATGGGCACCGTGATGAGGTTGCTATGCTTACGTGTAGTCACTGTGGCGATTCGGAAGGTCTCTGGGGGGACGGGCCGTGGGGAGGGTCCCAGATCGGAGGGCGAGTCTGGAAGTGGATGGTTGAAGGTATCGTGGCCTTGCAGTGGGGGAGGAATGAGAAGTTGTGTTTTGGCCAGGTGAGGAGGTGGTGGAAACCGGAAGCGATCTGGTGGATCGGAGGCCAGAGTCGGGTGTGGCGGATCTGGGCGAGAGGTCTTGCTGGCCCTCATGTGGCGATGGTTGATGTGGGCCTGCAGGTCTCGCTGTGAGAGGTAGGTGCGTTTGCAGCCTTGCACGATGCTGCACATGAAGAGGGAGCCGCGCTGGCACTGCTCAATGCGCTGGACTGGGTCTGAACAGCTGTAGAGGGACAGACTAAACTTAAGATTTAGTATGGGAAGTGGACTTAAATACACATATTACTCATATTATTACTTCCATTTAGATCTGGAGACATGTATATCATGTATAATGCAGAAAAACCTGCTATTTACATTGCCCTCTAAAAAATTAGAAACACCCTAGGCAAGGTTTTTGGACAATATCAGCTTAAACTCGCATAATTTATTGGGATAAATATATCATAGTAACTTCTAACTACGCAATTATCATTTAATTTTCTTTTTGATTATATAATAATGGCAGTATATACAGGTGATATTGAGACTGTGATGCCTGATTACCGGAGAAATTTAGGTACAGGTTTACCTGATGGACATTTAAGGTTAGTGCACAACAGACTAATTAAACACAGCTTGCTGTAACATTTTAATATTTTTTGAATTCATCAGTTTTTGGTTTCCATAAGCATCTCCAGATTAACACCCAAATTATTCCTCTTTGTTACAGCTGAAAAGGCACTGAAGACAGCAAATAAATTCATAATTAACGGAAGGCAAAAAATCTATTACAGACAGAACTAAATTTCTGATTTATTGGTATCCGACTCAAATCTGTTTTGTTGTTTGAAGTCCAAACAGCAAACAAAACCACAATAACAGTTATGCACTGATATTAAAATTCTAGCTAATGTGATTATTTTTATTTAATGGCTAATAACTGACAAATGAACAATTTTTAATTCTAGAATATTTTGTATAGATTAAAATAAACTAAAACAACAACAACTTTAGTATAAACTAAAATCAATCATTTTAAATGCTACAAGTCAATGTAGGCATCACAACATTATAATGTGTTGGAGATTTGGTAAATACTACATTCAGCAGTGTTATTAAATTAATATAAATTCTAAACTACAAAAATGAGAAATTATTATTATTTTAACTGTGCATTATGTGATACAGACAGATACACATCAACCAATTAAAACATAGCTTAGAAATGCTATTTTTTTTGTATGTTCTCAGTTAAAAAACAAAACAAAAAATAGCCATCACAAAAAAAGATTTATGCCGATATTGTCGAAAATCCCATTATGACCAAAAGTAATTTAATACTAAAATCATAGAAAAATTGTATATATATCATGACATCTCTTCTTGAATATCAACATAAAAATGCTTAAAAATTATTATGTACATTATTTTATATAGATATTTTTATATAGAATGTCGTGGAAAAGTTCATTTATTTCAGTAATTCAACTCAAATTGTGAAACTCGTGTATTAAATAAATTCAATGCACACAGACTGAAGTAGTTTAAGTCTTTGGTTCTTTTAATTGTGATGATTTAGGCTCACATTTAACAAAAACCCACAAATTTTGGAGCACTTCATGCTTCCTTCTGCTGACCAGCTTTTTAAAGATGCTGATTTCATTTTCCAGCAGGATTTGGCACCTGCCCACACTGCCAAAAGCACCAAAAGTTGGTAAAATGATGGTTTTGGTGTGCTTGACTGGCTAGCAAACTCACCACACCTGAACCCCATAGAGAACCTATGGGGTGCTGTCAAGAGGAAAATGAGAAACAAGAGACCAAAAAATGCAGATGTGCTGAAGGCCGTTATCAAAGCAACCTGGGCTTCCATACCACCTTAGCAGTGCCACAAACTGATCATGCCGAATTGAGGCAGTAATTAAAGCAAAAGGAGCCCCTACCAAGTATTACTTATACAGTAAATGAACATACTTTCCAGAAGGCCAACAATCCACTAAAAATGTTTTTTTTTTATTGGTCTTATGAAGTATTCTAATTTGTTGTGAATTGGTGGGTTTTTGTTAAATGTGAGCCTAAATCATCACAATTAAAAGAACCAAAGACTTAAACTACTTCAGTGTGTGTACACTGAATTTATTTAATACACGAGTTTCACAATTTGAGTTGAATTACTGAAATAAATGAACTTTTCCACGACATTCTAATTTATTGAGATGCAGCTGTATATATATATATATATATATATATATATATATAACTAATTATGTAATCTGTCTATTTTTGGTAATCTAGTGAGTTAAACAAATTTTTTTAATTAAACAGTTTACATTTAATTATTTTTATGTGAAAATTCATTGTCGCAAAATCAAAATAACATTAGACATAACAGGTAAACAAGACGTCTTGCATCAGTACAAAACCACATATGTAAATCACAACTCCATAAACTGAACTGGATAAGCTACATTCAAAATCGCTGCATAATAGTCGATAGAGACACACCTGTGACCACACATCAGTTGAATTCTACAGTACAACAATGTGCCAAACTACACTGCATCTGTAACATAAAACTAAACTATTTTCAATATTAACACCTAAAATAAACATTCTAAATTCCAAATTCCAAATTATGACAGTTCCAAATTATGACTTATATTAATTATGATAATAAAGATGTTCTAATTAAAGCTTGCTGAATGAGTATTGTTTTCATATCAAAATGAACATCTGTCCACTCTATGTATAGAAATAAGTACTCTTAATAGCACAACTCCCACAACAACCCTGGATGTTTAAGACAAGTGTTTGCATCTGAACCACATCCCCTTATTCTAACACCTACAGACGTTACCAAGGAAACGGAACATACTAAAATTTTCAGACTTGCTTGCATCCCACAGGCAATACTTAGAGGAATTTACAAAAAACTATCTTCACTCAAACTTTACAGTTTATATCCGGAATGGACACTGTGTGTTTTTCACCTATACCTCAAATTTAAAAACAAGATACAATCTACTTAAACAAACTGTTGTAGGAGAAACTCACCCAGGGCACATCTTATCACATTTCTTCTCGTAGTGCACTGCACAGTCATAGCAGAAAACATGCTTACAGGGAATCTGAAGGAAACAAAAAAAGGGTTGTTTTTTTAATGAAAGATCTCCAGCAGTATAAAGAATGTTTTAGGGACTTCAACATCCTTCTTACCATTCGCCCATAGATCTTTATGGGCAGACCACACTTGTCACAAAAATGAACTGGAGTGTCATCTTTAACTCCTATCAAGTTAAGCTGAAAAAAATAAGCAGATCATCTCACTCATTTTAAATATGCTATTAATTATAAAATATTGTATATTTAAATATTGTATTAAATATTTGCTTTATTAGAAAAATACTTTTAAAATATAATCTAATTTGTTGTGATTAATTGATGAAAAATGTGTAACCTTATAATCCCAGAAGATTGGCTGAGGGAATCTGCGCTGGTTTCCATAAGCATCTCCAGATTTACACTCAAATCTTTCCTCTTGGTTATAGCTGAACAGCTCTGGAGATCACAAAAAATTCATAAATAAAGAAAAAACAAATAGTATATGGCACAAAAAGGACTACGGTTTTATTCAGACAGAGCAAAAATGTGATTTATTGGCATATCGGACTCAAATCCACTTAGTTGTTTATGGTCCAAATAAACAGGGATAATAAATGCACTGATATTAAAATTCTGGCTAATGCTATGAGCTGATAATTATTTTCATGTAATGGCTAATAACTACCAAATGACCAATATTAAATTCTATACAATTTTGTATAAATAAATTTATTAAACAAAACGCTAAAAACTGAAATCAGTCATTTCATATGCTAAAACTGAATTTATTTATTTGCTAAATATTAAACTTAAGTGTTAAATGATTAGCGTTTTTAAGATTGTAAGCAGTGAGCGTTAAATGACAGTAAATGAAATCTGTGTGTAAAATAACAGAACATGCACAAATATGCTGTATATCAGCTAATAGCAATAAATTAAAGCTGTCATGATGGTCAACCAATGTAAATATACCAGATACTTAAAAAAAAAATCTGATTTCATCACATAGAATCTGACAGACAATCCTAAAGATCAGATGTGAAAACACATCAGATTTACGTGAAGTGTGAACAAGATGAAAACACATTCTTTTGCACACCAACCTTCTTCACTTTTTGAGGGCAGTCTAGTGTTGGGACGCTGAGGTCGGGCGGACAGCTTGCCTCTTTCCGTCTGTTTCGACAGTAACTTGATTGGGATCTGTCTGCGAACATCAAGACCTCCAAGGGATCCCGAACCATCAGTTCCTTGAAGGTCATTGTCTGGAAAAGCATACAAATAACATCATTAATAAGCACAATATTAAGTTACTGATACATTATAGATACACAATTCAGTACTACATTACACAATATTATCTAGAATATGAAAAATGAAATCTATTATTTAAACAGGACATATAGTACTGCTACAGACATTAGCATAATGTAATTTATGAAATTAAGCAACACATAATAATCTAAGTGAGACCTGTGCTATTCAGCAGTAATCAAAATGTGCTTAATAAAAAGTGAAGTAAACATTGCTAAACTAAGAGTAACTTACACAGGACGTACAGAGTTGTAGTCTCAACCAAAAACGCATATACAGTACCTTACATAGTAACAAATGAGTAATACAGTGTTTAAATAGATTTTTGGGGGGTTCTACTGTGAACGTTTTCTGCGTTTATTTGAATCTGGCACTTGCTGGACGCGCGCTCCTCTAACATTACTTGGTCATGTCAGCGGCTAGCTGGATACATCCTGTAAATGCGTTTACTGCCAGCACACACAAGCGTATTAATGACAGCAAGGGCTCGCGGCTTTACGGGTTTACCGGACAGCTGGTTACCTTTCACTCGGAAACATTTGGGAGTTTAAAACGCAAGGCTGCAGTGAAATACTTCGTTACATTAGCTTGTAGCTCACCATTTTGGTCCATGACTTGACGCTGTGCATCCTGCGATGAACTGATGGGAGTGGCTTCGTGTGGTTTGGGCTTCAACGTTGCGCACAATTTACGCATATGATGTTTTCCGTCACGTCTGTTTTGTAATGTGTCAAGTTTTTTAAATTATTATTATTATTTTTTTTTAATTTAGCGGTTTTTTGTTGTTGTTTCACCTATGTAATCACCAAAAGTCGTGGAAAAAGCAAAACCACACACAGAGAATTTAACAAAATATCATAATATCATAAATAAAACATAAATATCAAAGTATAACGTTAATTATAATTTTTCAACTTACAGTGACATTTAAAAAACACTCAGACAAAAAACAAACACACAAAAATAAACATTTTCTATATCAAAATTAAAATGATTTTTTAATATTATATTATATACGTCCAGGATAACCTCTATTATAAGAGATTTCAATACCACAGTTGAAACAGTGACATGGTCTCAGAAATATTAACAGAATCGTATGTCCACAACAGTAAACAAATAGCCTATTAATTACACTGTATTTAGGACAGTCTGATGTATCATGAAACACATCGGAAATGCATTTGTGGCTCAACTTGTTGTATTACTGTAGATGCAAAACCATCATCTGATGTCTGATTTAAAAGGCATTGTTTGGCAGAACAAATTGTGCTGTAGGAAAAATTCAGTCTATTCGAGGTATGCAACCTTCCATCTCAATCATTTCTGGCCAGCTATCGTACTTATTGGTTTCCCTGTCATTTTTTATGTGCTGAAAAAGACAGAAAAGGGAGATAAATTTATGGATCTGAAAAGTGTTTTCATTGCCTAAACCTATGCACATAAATGGGTGAATTTAGGAATGGCATTACCTGCTCAAAAGTGACTTGAGTTATGGTTTTCTTCCCTCCCACAAAGAGCCAATTATCTCTGAATTTCAACTGGGAGATATATGAACTGCCAAGCTCTGCAATAAGTTTCCTTGCTTCATCATTAAGTCTATAATAAAGGAATCATATAAATGATGACATGATGAAACAACACCATGATAAGATGCACATACACCATGAAAACAGAGATAGAAATTCTACTCTACTTTGTGGCTGGATCATCAAAAGTGGCGATCAACACAAGAGAACCATCCTCGATTGACTTCAGAAACTCTATCAGCTCCTCAACTTCTGTCAACAACAAAAAAATGTATTACATACATGTCAACTGAGAATGCAAATGAGTACTTCTAATGCAAGATTATTAATTAACAACAAGGTGTAGAGAATTAAAGATATAACATACTTCCGTTCCACATATTGAAGCTGCCAGTGTTGACGTGTTCACCTGTTTTTTCTGGATTTTTGTATAAGTAAACAAGAAATTTAAAAAATGAGCATTTATACCTATAAGAACACTGAACAGTAACTTCAAATATTTCTATGAAAAAACTCATTTCTAAAAATATTATATTATACATATTATTAGAATATTACACAAAAATAAATCATTTTAAAACATTATACTGAGCTATCCAAAAAGAAAACATGTTGGCAAAAAATAAATAAATGAATAAACACAAAATAAAATGAATTTAAAAATAATAACAATAAAAATGAAGCTAAAAGCAAAACAGTACCTTTTTAATTTGGCTTTTTAAAGCAAAATTACAAAGCTCAACATACTTACCATTGATAACAGCAATATTAATTCCACATTGGTTTCCTCGTCTGTTTTTCTCTATTATCCTAAAACAAAATGGCAGAACTAGTTTAAATTCTGTTAAATAGCACTTATGGCATTCATTTAATTATTCATTAAAAGACTGTAAATTTGACTACTTAAAGCCTTTACATTTTCCCCTCAAAGCATATTTGTGGTCCAATGATGTTTGTTGCGCCACTGTAAATCTTAAATGTATAATCATTTCCAGGACATGGTTTTGGGAGGCCACATTTGCCTTTAGAACCTGATAAAACATACAGACACAGACATTAAATGCATACCCTTTTTTTTCACACTGTATCAGGCCTGTACCATGAAGCCGGATTAGCTGGCTAACCAGGTAAGTTTCAGTTTAGTTTGCACCAATCCTGGGTTTTAGGTACCATGAAAGTGGCTTGGCTTTTAGCTGTGTTCATTGCCATAGTAACTTACACTCCACGGCTAACCTGCTCCGGGGCAAGTTATGTTCTGAGTTAGAGAGCTCAAACTGAAATTGGACCAATCAGATGTGAGCAAAGTGACACGTGTCTGACACAAAAAAGTCACTCCCCCAGTTTGTCTTGCTCCAAATTAAAGGTCACTTGTACTAAAAAAAAAATGTCTGGCTTTAATGATAGTAATTACTTAGGGTTATTTTATATGATTTATATAATTATATGATTTATATTATTATTATTCCATTACACACAAGCATTTTTAGTTTAAGTTATTATAGATCATTTATTTTAAATGAATGTTAATATATACAGATCGTATGCAATATAAATAAGCTGTAGAATCAATAGATAATGCTTTAAAAATGACTACGTGACCTTACATTTGTACGGAGCCCTTTAAGGGACATTGTGGTGGGAAAAATTCGGGGTGAGTGGAAAAAATTCGGGGTGGGAGGAAAAAATATTTTTCAAATGTTTTGCGTTCTCTCGCAAAACTTTTGCATTCCCTCAAGAAACGTTGCGTTCCCTCGCAAAGATATTTGTGTTCTCTCGCAAAACCAGTTGAGTTCGGACAAACTCTACCTGTTTACTTTACAGCTTGCAGTGGTTACAGCTTGTGTGTTCACAATGGAGCGGTTCATAGAGTTTTGTTTTGAACTCGGACTCAATAAAGTAATAGTTATACAGTCAGTGCTTAGTTCAAGGCACAGTTTTGGGACATTCTAAAACGCCTAATGTGGCTTGATGTTTCAAAACAGACATTAAATTTGATAATAATAAATCCTGATAAAAATTATTAGGCTAACATTAATAACCTTATTAATAATATACTAATAAAGCAGAATATGAACGCAACACCCTGCACGTTAAGCCTTTTCTTCCCCATAGAAAATGCTTAAGGTAGGCTAATGAAAGGTTCATACTCGTATGTTCACAATGGAGTGGTTCATAAAGTTTTTATTTTGAACTTGTACTCAAGTATACAGAAATACAGGTTAGTTCAAGGCACAGTTTTGGGACATTCTAAAACGCTTAATGTGGCTTAAAACATGAGGACCAAATTCGATAATAATAAAAGGTGATCAAATTATTAGGCTAATATTTATAACCTTATTAATAATATTACTATTAATAAAGCAGAACGGATTTGGTATTTTTAAATCACCGTTTTCAATCATTAGCCTACCTTAAGCGTTTTATGTGGGAGAAAAAGCTTACTTGCAGGGCGTTGCACTCATATTCTGGGCTTCTGCTTAGTAATATTATTAATAAGGTTATTAATATTAGCCTAATAATTTGATAACCTTTTATTATTATTGAATTTGGTCCTCCAATGTCACTGTTTTAAAGCATTAAGCCACATTAAGCATTTTAGAATGTCCCAAAACCGTGCCTTGAACTAAGCACCGACTGTATTTCTTTATACTTGAGTCCAAGTTCAAAATAAAACTCTATGAACCTCTCCATTGTGAACATACGGAGCTGTATGAACCACTGCAAGCTGTAAAGTAAACAGTCCGAACTCAACTGGTTTTGCGAGAGAACGCAAAACATTTGAAAAATATTTTTTCCTTCCACCCCAAATTTTTTCCACTCACCCCGAATTTTTCCCACCACAATGTCCCTAAAAGGGCTCCGTACATGTGAGTCTCTATCGCTGTATATTTCCAACTATATAAACTAACTTAAGTTCCAATTGTGACTGCACTGATAAAGCAAGGTAATTTATTTTATTTGTCCTCTTTCATGAACAAATAATTTTTTTCATTGTAAATGAAAAATTTGCAATGAAAAAAATTCATTAAAATTCATCATATTCTTCAGTCCTTTGACAAAATCTTTAACCTTTAACCAAGGCTCGTGATTGGCTGTTCGGCAGTGATGTCTCACATTCATGTGCACGTGCTCCACAACCTCAGGATCAAAGCCTGAGTTGACAAAGAAAGCTGATGATCAGCATCATGGTACCAACAAAGCCAGATTGGAGTGGTTTGGTTTTGTCAACTCGAAACTAATCCTGTAACTCTGAATTTGTTCACCTACCATCATGGTACAGGCCCCAGATTGTTTGATAGTTGCTTACCATCAGCATTGTGATTATCAGTTTTCAGTTGGAAAGAAGCTGCTCCCCCCATTGACCTTTCTGGGATTTACAAACACATAAAACATGCATTGTATATATTTAAGAAGGAACTAATACATACACATATAAAAAAACAAACATACAGTACATACATACAAGTAACTCACCTACTAAATTTGATAATGTTAATTCAGGATTCTTCTGCAGGAGTCTGAGGACAAGGCTTATGGATATTATGAGGGCAGCCACCATGAAAACGAATCTCAATTTTTCTGTGAAAGCAATTTATTTGTGATTATATATAATTCTCATTACACAGTGATATTCATCTTTGATTATAGATTTAATGTCCACATATAATGTTGGTCATTTATGGCCTGAGATCATCCTGGTGGACCTGGTTGATTAAGCTGGTTAGATCATTTAGACCAGCTTTGACCAGTAACAAAACAGAAGCTACCATGTCACAAAACCAGTCTGACCAGTTTAAGCAGACATGTCATGTTTTTATCAGAAGGAACACATAATTCAACAAAACTTAAAGGATATTAGTTATCACAGAAGAAAATTATATGAATTCTATTTAGGAGGGCTGTGACATCACAAACAACTTTAAAAGCAGAGAATATACATAACTTTTATCATCTGTCAACTATGCAAAGAAGACATTTGCATTTAGAGTCACTTTCCATGTACTGCATTGTGATAGAAGACAATGCAACCAGGAAAGTAAACACTGCACTGCGCTTCTGAATGAGACATCTACTGTATGTCTTCAAAAACATAACTTACTTTTGTCTCTCTGTCTCTTGTGTAGCACAAGGGGACCAACTAGAAATAAAAGCGTCAACATAAACATAAAAAAGAGAGGGAAAAGAGACAGAAAAAATAAGGAAAAGAAGGAAAACCAACCTCTTCGAATGTATATCATGACTGAATTGTTATGCTCAGCTCTCCTCAAGGCAACTATACTTCCACTTGAAGTGAAGGTGAAGAAATTTAAGTTAATCAACACATCACGTTAGTAATTTATCATTTGGATCAATTGAAAAAAATTGATCAGTTTAAAAAAATTAAAAAGAAAAGAAAAAGGTTCAGCTTTGTTGTCTTTGCTGATCTAACTGATTAAAACTGCTCTAGACTTTAGACTCTAGGCGTTAGGATGACTAATGACGGTGCAAAGGAAGTGCATTGTATTTAAACCATATTCTGTTCAACTTGATTAACTCGTTCTTTAGGATTCCAGCTAAAGCACAGCTAGTTAGTCAGCTTGCATGCGAATAAGTATGGTTTGCTCTCGTTTCTGACTATCTTTAAAGCAAAATTGATAGATACAAAAAATAAAAAAAAAAATAAAAATAATAAAAACACATGTAGACTAGCAACTAGACTAGAGCTGGTATAAAAAAGAGGCATAAATCAGTATATCCTACTCATTTAGAAGAACGATTCCCTTCGTATGTCCGCGTAGTATTTACAAGGAATTACTATGATAAAGAAGACTATTGTCCATTTGTGGACGCCGTAGCCTCGCGGCTGTTTGTAGTTCTGTCGCTCAGCAGCCAAGCCGCTAGATGGCGGTGTCGACTACAGGAGCACAGCATGGGCAGACGTTTGTTTACTTCTGTGTGCTGTCAAAGCTTTTGGTTTTAAATTAACTTAATAAACATTTAGTGGAATTCTCTTTTAATCTATGTACTAAATTACCAATTTTATAATTATATACATAAACGGACAGGCTCATTCATTTTAGGCTATATGGTTTTGCCTGTGTCACCAGACTCATATTTATTCATTGCGAAGCTACAGCATATATGTATATATATATATATATATATATATATATATATATATATATTCCATGGTCCGTCTGAATACTGGATTCTGCTTGGCTGGCAGGTATGCAGTAAAACCGTTTAATGCAGCGGTTCTCAACCGGTGGGGCGCGGTTATAGTTTTGTATATAGCTACATAACGCCTGAATAAAATTTAAAATGTGTTTGGACTGATTTAAAAAAAAGAGTTTTGAACAAATTTGATTGGTTTGTCGATAGTGAGCGCAAATGCAGGTGATAAGCGGTTTTATTAAGCGAGTCATTGAGTCGTTCATTCAAACGATTCGTTCAAACGGCCGATTCATCAAGAATGAGACAGATGTTTGTGCATGGGTCATTGAATCTTTGACTCAACCGATTCGTTCAAAACACTGAATCATTCAAAACACGATTGAGTGTTGCTGTGAGATGCGCTATGCTGTGATCTTTGTTTGGATTCATCGGATCTATTTTCGCTGCTAAAATAGACCAAAACAGTCATTATTTCGTCTAAAATGTAAGTGACTTAATATTATTAACTTGTTTGTTGAACTGTCATATGAAATCAGTGTCACATTTTCAATCGTGAGGTGATGGTAAATTAAGTGATGGTCAATTGTCAGCTCTCTTGGTCGTCAGGTCGTGTGATGTATATTGCTGAACTGTATTCAAATGTTATAAATATAAAAACACCACATTTTGAAATTTAACTGCAGTATGTCAATTTAGTTTATTTGTGTGTGCTGTGCTCATAGACTTTAGAAAACGGCGCTCATTTGTTTGATTTCTCCTCGAGAAGCTGCGCAAGCCTCAAAAGTTTAAGGTCCTTGCACCCTGAGTCCGAAACTGTCGTATTCGTTTTTTCATATTCGTCATTTGGTGGCTCTCAATTGTCAAAAACACCCCTCAAAATATTTGCTACGGATGCGAAAAATGCAGAAAATCGAACCATCCGAATTAATTTTTATGACGGACGGAAGTTTCAGAGGCTGCAAACGTATAAAACGTGAGGTCGTATTTAGTTTTATATATATATATATATATATATATATATATATATATATATATATATATATAAAAAAAACGAATAAACTAGTCAGAATATAGGCTACAGTTAAAGCTTTCCTTTAGTTTTTGTGAAATACACGCACGCACGCAGCCACGCACACACAAACATGTTTAAATACATTTATGTTGTTAATAAATAAATAACAATAAATTGTTGTAACAGCAATATCTCCAAGTTTTGTTTTTCACTGTAAAAATGTAATGATTTGCCAATGCAAAGAGAGTACCGCCACCTTTTTCCCCCACTTCAAGCACTGATTATAACACAAACAAATCATCCTCCTGGCGACTTTTTTTTTTGTCAAAAGCGACAAATCCAGCGACTTTTACTGGTGTTTTTGGAGACTTTTGTGGTGTTTGGACAATAAAGCATGTAACCTCATATAATTATATAGCAATAGCCTAGTAATGATGATAGGCCTACTACTACTCATAATAATAATAATAATAATAATGTCTGCAAGCTCACATTAGAAGTCTGGTGCTACTGCCAATTATAACAATAGCCTAGTAATGATAATAGGCCTACCTACCGCTACTGATGATAATAATAATAATAATAATAATGTGGGCCTAAAAATAATAGCCTAGGGCTATCTATCTATCTATCTATCTATGCAAGGTAGGGGGGGGGGGGGCTTTCAGCTTTGGGGGGGCCCAGCTTGCAAAAGGTTGAGAACCCCTGGTTTAATGCACAGGTAGTTCCAAGTCAGTTTAATCATCTTTCTATATTAATGCGCTGCTTTAACTCCTTCGGACCCTGCGTCCATTGAAATGGACATCACATGATTTTTTGTTTAAACCAATAGAATTTTATGTTTTCATAATATGAGCAATGCCTGGTCACTGATTGGTCCTTGATCAACCAATCACAATGAAGATATGACTCCTAACTTAATCTGAGCTCCATGCAGACATGACTAACCAACTAGACAAGAAGAGGAGAAAGTCCACATTTTACTTTATATGCAGATTTATGTTTATGGTAGCCTCATCAACTTGCACCTATTATAAAATAAAGACTATCAAATGAGAATATCAATTGACTATTCAAAGTTATTTTGAAGATTTTTCAGAGTTGCAGAACAGGATTTTTAAAAAAAATTCTGTCCATCACAATGGACATCAGGTCTTGAAAGATATCAACAGCACCTCAGGAATTACAGGTTGAGAAATTTGTGGAAGCATTTCAAAGCTAAATTCAGAGCTACAAATTCTAATGTTAATGTTTTATGAACATTGATGTTAATGAAATTAATATTAATGACTTCATTTATGTCATCAAAGTGATTATAGCCTGTCAATCAACTTTTCATTGGTTTTAGTGAGAAACAGCTATAGTAGATGTGAGATCAGTGAATACACAGCAACACAGACACTTGCACCCCCTCCACACACAACTGATGCCTTGATGCTAAAATGCACACAATCATATATTCATCAAAACAATCAGCCAGTACACATAAACCAATTCACATACACACAAAGATATTTATACTCAGATTCACCCTCTTCAACCAACAAAAAGGATCAAACAAGTTTTTTTGAGACTTCATATCATCATACCTTTTTTCCCACATTCTTACTGCATTGTTCATTCTTATTGTGTGTGTTCTTTTCAAAATCTTAAACACTAGCTCAACTATAGTGCACAAACTCTACTTATTATGTATGGTTAAAATATAGGAATTTTTATTTTTCTTCAGTCCTGGTGTCCATTATAGTGGACATGAAAAAAATCTTATAAAAATATGAGTTGGCACAAATCTTGTTTTTAGACTTATTTCTATATTGGAGAAGAGAAAATATCAAGTGGATTAAAAAAAAAAAATTGTTCAGTGAAAAAAATTCAGGTCTGAAGGAGTCAATTGATGCACACAAACCAACACGCATCACTCCCTAGCACACACACACACACACACGGAGAGAGAGAGAGAGAAAGAGAGAGAGAGAGAGAGAGAGAGAGATCGTAGATTGTGCTTCACACACACACACACACACACACACACACACACACACACACTTTCAACGCTTCCTCGTGATTTTTATTAATAAAATAAATGATAGATACTAGATCGCTACATTATATTACCCAGCAACGAGGTGATAAAATCCCTGTTTCTGAAGTAATTTTTTTGTAGAGAGAGACGCGCAGACGCAGCAAGCAGGTACACACAACTGTCCTCTCTCTCTCTCTCTCTCTCTCTCTCTCGGTCGATTATTAATTGAAATACATGCTATAATTAATTCAAATAAATGTGGTCTTACTGCACTATTTCATCTCTGTGTCTGATTTGAAGCTGGCAGAATGCTAGCGCTAACGAGCCGTAACTGACAAAAATAACTGTCATTTTTACCCATTCGGTCAAATATTGCGCTGCAAAGAGCAATACAAGTTCCCTTTCGATTCGGTCACTCTACATTGCTATGGGAAATACCTTTTCCTCAAATACTACTGACGCCTTATTGAGTCACGCCAGGGAAATATGAGTGGGAATCCCACTCTATATAAGGCAGCGCTTGTACGTCATCCATTCAGAATCTTTTCATTCAGCCAACCTTCTACAACAAGCAAGAAGCCTATCAACAAGACTACTCACCGTGATCTACATGCTGCAGCGTACACGCCTTCTCTTCCCCTGCTGTGTTCCGGTGATCTTCGGACTCGGACAAGGATGACTCGCGATTGCCTCTCTTGCGCAGAGCCAATCGAAAGGACACCCCGCGGAGACCCGGCCAAAGTCGTGGAACGCGCCCCACTCACCAGTCGGGTGCACAACCCGGGATCCTCCCTCCTGCCTTCTGTGGATGGTGCTGACCAAGTGGGATATGTCAAACTCCTCACCTCACCCATCTCTGTCCTTCAGCCGTGGCGAACTGGAGAGTGAGAAACAACGCATCTCTCCCCTCTAAACCTTGCCACGCCACTGCAAACCTTGCCGGCAAGGCTTTCTCCGTGGCGGGCCAAGCAGCTTCAGCACTGCACGTGATGGCGATACTACCAGTGTATCAGGCCAAGCTGCTGAAGTCTCTGGATGAGGACGGGCCAGACCCTGAAGTGTTCAAAGAGCTCTGATGCTCCACGGATCTGGCCCTCAGAGCGACGAAGGTGACAGCTCGAGCGATCGGCCGGAATATGGGGAATCTTGTGGTGCTAGATCATCACTTGTGGCTTGCTCTGACTGAGTTACAGGACAGGAGAAAACGGCCCTTCTGGATGCTCCCGTGAATCCCTCTGATCTCTTCAGAGCGGCAGTAGAGACATTCACGGAGCGCTTTGTTGAAGCGCAGAAGCAGTCGAAGGCCATTAGCCACTTCCTGCCAAAGCGCGCTGGCGCGAATCTTCCTGCTCGTTCCCACTCCTCCTCAGCGCAGCGTGCGGGAAAACCGCACGCCTCTTCTGCTGCTGTTTGGTACGAACATGAGCCTGTGGTGAGACCAAGACAGCCGTGGCTGAAGCGCCGTCAGGGCTCGAAGGGCCAGAGACCCCGCCCTGACAGAGACGACAGGCCAACAGCACCGGAATCAAAGCTGCGTTCCTGATGCTGTCTCTCGGAAGAGGAAAGCTGCACCCAGCGCTGAAGACGAGCCACTGAAGAAGTCCGCTCGCTCCGCTGTGTGTGCTCATCACGCCCCTCTGCATGTTGCGGGGGGCAAGAGCAATTGTCATGTTTGTGTTTTGACTGTTTCACTATGAAGTGCAATAAAGTCGAAAAACATACAAAACTCACCTCAATATCAGGGCAATTTTCCTCCTCTCACTCCCCTCTCCCCCATCACTCACTCTCACACTCGTGTGGTATTAAACTCCCCACCTCCCAACGGCGAGTGTGCAGTCCGCCTCGCCCGCTGTCACAGTTCACAGAAGCGTGGCAGGCACTGCCGGGGGTATCAGAATGGGTTATGAAATCAATAAAAAACGGCTTCACGCTTCAGTTCTTCCGAAGACCTCCCCATTTCAACGGTGTGTTAATGTCCACTGTACGGGAGCGGAATGCCTCAGTTCTGCAAGAGCAAATACACAATCTTCTCGCAAAGCGCGCTGTAGAGACAGTGCCCCTCACAGACCGCGAGAGCGGCTTCTACAGTCATTACTTTCTGGTGCCAAAGAAAGATGGCGGACTCCGCCCAATCTTGGGCCTGAGACTGCTGAATCGCGCACTTTCAAAGCGCTCGTTCAAAATGATTACGCTGAGACAAATCCTCTCACATATCAGATCGGGAGATTGGTTTATCTCCGTGGATTTAAAGGATGCTTATTTTCACATTCAGGTAGCCCCCTGCCACAGGCGCTTCCTGAGATTTGCATTCGAGGGGATAGCGTACCAATTCACGGTCCTGTCCTTCGGTTTATCCCTGGCCCCTCGTATGTTTACGAAATGCATAGATGCTGCTCTCGCTCCTCCGAAGCAGAGCAGAATGCGCATCCTGAACTATGTTGACGTTTGGCTAGTCTTAGCCCAATCAGAGAGTGCGCTGCTCAGCGACAAGCTCAGAATCTTCGCTCATCTTCAGAGCTTAGGGCTGACTGTAAATATGCAAAAGAGCATGCTGGTACCGAGCCAGAACATCTCCTTTTTAGGAGTGGAGCTGAAT
>JAFVLL020040440.1:0-41530 GCA_021397915.2 Tor tambroides
GAAAGCCATTTGCCTCCTTTTCAGCTGGGTAATGAACTTCTTTCCTCTTTATGTCACTCTTCCTCTCCACTCTCAGCATCTCAGTCCTTGTCCACATCCTTGAAATCATTCGTTTATTCTCAAATGTGACAAACAACAGAACAGAGAGACCATGAATGTAAAGTCATCATGCATCCCAGGTTGAACAGTTTGCTTATAAAACGTATGTCTCAGTAGGTAGAAACAGAACGTCTGTATAACAGGAAAGTACAGCCATGACTCCTTATCTACCTTTATATAAATCAGGTTTAATACTAACATGCAGATTTTTGCAAAGATGTATCATGTTTTTGTTGTTGACTGCATGTATATAAAGCAACATATGTGGGATTGTGTAAGTTCATTGCCATTCGTTTTTACAATCTTCTACAGAGATGTTGTCACCACACCTTTTTGATGGACATTATGGGCTGCCTGAGGACCACATGTCATCTTTCTCTGAAAAAGAAAAAACTAAATAAAACACACACTTGATTAAATAATTTAACTTACAAAATAATTTAAATAATTTAACTTACAAAAGTGATTACATAAACATAGCATATCAAATGCTAAATATGGGCAGAATAATGTTCTATTGTCATTCAGTATAACAGATACATTTATGTAAAAATCAATCAAAATACTTACTTTGACCATAAAATATATACAAGAAAGACTAAAAGCAAAAAGTACTTTATTTTAAATGATTAAAAAGTTCTTGCTAACAAAGAGGTAAAACTTGGCGGTTTGAAGGATATAGTGGCAAAGATTGGTAAAGATTAAAATGACAATTTAAAAATTTTTTTTTTTTTTTTTGCTCAGAACACATTTTAATGTACAGAGAAAAAAAAATTAAGCTGTATTAAACTTATTGTTTTGATGCGTGTGTGTGTGTGTGTGTGTACACACACATACATACATACATATATATATATATATATACATACATACATACACACACACTGTTTTGTTGTTTCATAGATTAACATGAACATCTACCCTATTATCATTTTACAGAGCTTTATAGAGATTGATCGAAAACATGCTTTTGTGGCCAAAGAAATCAATTCTCTTGAGACTGTGTAAAAGCTCTTTTATGTCAGTGCACAACACAAATAAAACACAAAGGTTACTTATTGCTAGAACTGATGGGAAAACCAAGCTTCTCTGGCAGTTAAATTTTTTATTGCTCAATCTCTTTTATGAGTATTGTATTGCGGTGCTCACAACATTGATTTCTCCCAACCCTTGTCCTTGGGCCGTGCACAAGAATGAGAGGATGAAAACAGTTGAGGATATGAGAGACAGAGGTGGGGGGGGGGATCAGGACTATTAAAGAGAAATAAATGTCAAGCTTAGAAAATCACCCACCCTCTTTGACAGCAACATATAAGTGTATAACATTTACCTGTAAAAGTATTACAAAAAAAGCAGGCTTACCACTTCAAAAACAAAACTTGCAATTAGCGACACTCAAACAATTGTTTGCTTTTAATTGTATTATTCACAGAGGTTATTTACAGAGGTTTTTCCCATTTTAAACATAAATCCATAGCAGAGTAAACTTAGTCCACACTGTAGTCATATTTTTTTGGCTACTTTCATTATTTATATGCATGTATTTTGCCTTGACTCATTTGATGCCATTTGTTATCAAATATTCAGGGTGATTTTTGTGCAAGAAAAGAAGGGGGACATTAACTCTCGATCTCCCGTGCATATTAAACTATTCATGACCTGAACAGCCCCACAACAAAAGCAGCAGCCAACAGGTCTATTTATCACAGTCAAAGGCACTGGACAGAGAGCTCAAGGAGATGTGGGTATTAAGTCCATGCACTCACTCCTCATTAAAAACATTTGAAAACAGCTCTTGGGACCTGTATCGAAAAAAGTATCGTTCAGGAACCGGTATCGAACTCAAGGTATCGGTATTGGTATCGATATCGAAAATTTTTGAACGATACCCAGCCCTACCCAAGAGCATCACTCCTTCACAACCTCAAAAAAAAAAAACAGGTTGTCAAATGCAACATTATTAATGTCATATCACATGAAAATATCAAATGACTTTTTTTTGGTAATTTGCTGTAAGCACAAGTTATATCCATGTTTAAAAAATTACTAATAAAAGCATTTTCTACTGGATAACAACATTGGGGGGGATTCAATTTCAATTTTTAACTTTAAATTAACTTTAATTAAATCTTTTCATCTCCTACTGTACAGTATATATGGTTGGATATAGCAGACATAAGCTTTACAACACATTTTCTAGCATGCTGTAAATAAAATAAATCAGAAGAAGAGACCATACTTGTTTGCAAAATGCTTAAGTAGAATAAAAGGATTTTTTTTAGTTGTGATTTTGTTTGTATCAGAGAAGGGCATATAAAACAGACAGAATGTATGACAGAGAGAATATACGGAAAAGTAAATACAAAACATATTATGTAAATACAATTTAAATTTAAACAAATACCATGACCAGAGAACCGTCCGTCATAAAATATTTACATTATTTTAAAAGAAACTAAAGATGAAATAATAAACTGCATAAACTAAAAAACATTCCCACAAAGGTTACATCCAGAAAAAAAATAAAAATAAATAAATACTCTCTCCTCAATACGCTAAAACGGATCTGAATTCTTCAGTCTTTTTTTCTCCTTCAATCACCCCTGCTATGCAATTACTCACAAATACACACAAACACACATGTACAGCAACACAGCTGTAGATCTGCTCCGCCAAAGGACAAAAACATCTGTACGAGGAATGAAGCAAGCCAAGTGGGGATATCTGTACAACTGCAGTTCGAATTTCAGCCTCCCCCACAACCATTCACCTTTTCACTCAAAGTGCCTTTCCAACTTTTCTTTTTAACTCAAATAAATGACATTTTAACAGCATTTTATCTCTCCTCTTTTAAAACAAATTACAATGTTTTCAGTATCAACTTATACAAGAGAGTAAAACGGGTAGAATAATTTCTTTCATTGGTGAAATACTCTGAAAACTCAAGTCCTACTTTTTTGCAGGAGCATTTCACACCTTCATTTCCTACCATAAGCCCTTCAGACATAACAGAACACACAAAAGGCTTTGTACTGGCATTTCTGTAGTAAGTCACAGGCCAGAGTCCATCTCTGTGATATAGAGTGGGTTTTGTTTTCAGTGTTGGCAGAACCCCAACACTGCCAAGTTGTGTCCTTGACCAACACTGAGAAACTTCAATGTTACTACAAGTAACCAGGAGTGATTGGCCATCAGAGCTTTTATAAAACAAGCTGCAGTTCCTCTGCAACACATTACCAGCAATCACACAGAATGAAAAAAACATTAGGAGTGTACAAAGGAAGCAAACCACATCCTTTCTCCAAAGAGATTCCTTTACTTTTATCTACACTGTAGTGTTTACAAGACTGTCCTGAATTCTTCTGGATGCGTATCTGTCTATTGACAGAGAACCCTTGGGATGTCTTACAAAATTTGCGGCAGTCTTCCAGAACTGCTTTTTAAAAGATTACCCAAAATGTCTAGGTATGTGGATCTAGAGTCTCGACTCAGTGCCAGCTTGGGCATCTGGGTTCTTAAAGGCCAGCCCGATGTTGTTATCGTGCACATACGCAGTAGAACGAGTGTTCGGAGTTTGTCTAGTGAAAGCTCTGAGGAGTTTAGAGCGGTAAAGATCCCCTGCCAGGAAGTAGAGGATGGGGTCCAAACAGCTGTTCATGCTAGCAAGTGGGCGAGTGATTTTATAAGCAAAGTTGACGATATTAAGGGACCTGCAATCAGCATCTAGAATACGGTAGGCATAGTAGAGCGAACGAGTGATGTGGAAGGGTACAAAGCAAATCGCAAACACAACCAGCACCACGATAATAAGTTTAATGGACTTCTTCCGGGAAGAACTTTGTTGACTTTGGGACAGGCCCTTGCGGGGTTGGCAAAGGGCCCGTGCCATTAAACAGTAGCAGACCATGATGACCAGAAATGGAAGGATAAACAGCAGCACCATCACCACTGAGTTGTAGGTAACGTAGTAGCGAAATTCATCCGGGAGGCTGGTGTCATGACACAAAGTGTCATTTCCTGTTTGAGAAGTGTTAACAAAAATCAGCTTGGGCACCAGACAGGCTATCACAGCTGTCCAGACAAAACCAGACACAATGTGGGCATGGTGTGGTTTGATCAAAGTCAGTGAACGAATAGGGTGACAGATACCAAGATAGCGATGCACACTAATGCAAGATAGAAACAGGATGCTGCAGTACAAGTTAGCATAGAAAAGAAACCGCACCATCTTACAGAGAAAAACCCCAAAAGGCCAGTGGCTGCGGTTTGCGTAGTAGTATATGAGCATAGGCAATGAGAGCACGTAGAGCGTGTCCGACAGGGCCAGGTGGAACATATAAACTGTACTGGGTTTCCAGGGCCTCATCTTAGTGATGAACAGCCACAGAGCCACAGAGTTCAGTATCAGTCCCAGGAAACACACCAGGGAGTACGATACAGGTAGCAGAATATACTTGAACTCCTCATTGAAGACACAGCTGAAATTCACTTCGTTCCCAGACCTGGGTATCAGTGTGGTGGAAGGAAGGGAAAAATTCCCTGAGATGCTTTTCCTTAAGAATGAATTCATTTCTCTGTTAAAATAACAACAGAAGATGTTTATAGCAATTTTCAACACAAAATAAAGTAGACTTCAGTGTAAAACTATGTCACAAGCTATAAAATCAACATAAACTACTGGCTGAAAGTGTCTACAACGAATAGAATTTTTTGGGTGCTTAGAAGTCTGATTTTTTAACTCTTAATAGGGTTTAGGTCTAAAACAATATTCAAAATCCACACGTAACTCATGACAATTCCGAAATAATCTCATACGAAACTATCTCCTGTTTGAGAACTATGCTGTTCTGTAATAAATCACAAAACAGAAAGAAAAGCTTTTTCGCACACATTTACGGTACATGAGACGTAAATCTTATGGAAAAACAGAAAAAGAGAAACGCGGAGCTGTTTTCACGTGCTTAAACTTACCGTTCACTCAGCTGAACAAGGTAAACGCGTCCCTTCACAGATCAAAAAAAGAACTTAAACGGTTGACGCTAATGTTTCAAAAAAACATCCAACTTGTTTAAAAGGTTTACGCATCCAGATTTATCGGACTGGGCGCGCTCGATCTGATGTGGTCCCGCTGGACTAGGTGAGCGCGTGAGCTGAGGGGCGGGGAATCAGCGCCAAACTTTCTCTCTTCAGCTGCTCAAGACAAATTCACCAACGTTTAGTGACAGATATTGCTTAATATCTCATCACTTTTCTTAAATAATACGCGAAACCTGCTAAGGTATTAAAAGCGATTTATTAGGCCAATCTTAGACTCTTCTTTTTCTTCTGTTTTTTTAATGAAATTTTCCAAACTGAATCGCTTGAGCTCATCTCAGTATCATATAACACGCTTATCAGTTTGTGCCATCTTTGCCCATCACACAGTAATTTACAGTCTAGGCTCATCTCACATGCCCTTTAAACATTACATGTTGGCTCTCGTAAATGATACAGCCCAGTTTTTATGATAAAATCCTTGAAGGTACATCATACGACACTTTAACCCCAACGCACGCACACATGGTGCTGTTTTCTATCCGTTGTATATAAGATACTAGCAACTCCAGACAGACATTCTTAATTTCATTTTAGTTCCAGGGTATTTTAGAAACGTCTTTAGTTGTTTTTAATTATCTCCAAATGACCTTCCTTTATTTTATTTCACACTGTCATTTCACTTTCAGTAGGCACCATGTGACTGTGTGGGCTACATGTAAGGAATATAAGGAATTGTGTGTACACATCCCAAAATAATGTAATGAAGTTTCTGAATGAAGTACCAAAGAAGTTACAGTTTTCCCATATCTACTACTAACAAAGAAATGTAGGTGTTTCCCAAGAGTTCTAGGGGAGTTTATGGATATTTGTTTGGAGTAAAGTTAATATTTAGTAAAAAGTTAAAACACAGTCCCATCTGACCAATGAGAGGTTAGTAGTACATGTCTGCCTTAGAGACTAGACCTTACTGCTGTGTACTGTAACTGATTCTTTAGCAGCTCAGAAATAATCACACAGGTTTAGCCTATCAGATCACCCACATGTGCTGCTAGGTAAATAATATGATCTGTGTTTGGTCGGGACAGACGATGTAAAAATGGAAGAGCGAGTGTCTAGAAAGCTAAACGAACAGGGCAAAAGGTTATTGCAAGAAAGACTTTTATCTGCTGGTGATCAGTTGGAGTGTCATAATAGGGTGCATGACTGCTATGTCTCTGTGAGTTAAAGTTCACATTGAATATTTGCACAATTGTTTTACGACGTTGGCTGCAGTAATAAACTACATAGTTAAAAGTTAAATAATCTGTGATATAGTTTTCAAATTTATTTGACTTAGTTTTAGTATTATATATCACTGACATCTAGCATGTTATAAAAAAAAACATATTAAATTACAATTTATGTGTCCTGAAATAAAAAATTATCAGCCATGTGAAAGCTCTGGAGATTTTTTTGCATTGTTGGTATGGTAAGAACCACTTCCTTTGCAGTGCTGACCTGATGGTTAGTCCAAGAGGGAGTTATGGGAAACTGCATAAATTGTACAGGAATGTGAGTGGGACAATGATTCAGTAATGTGATGTAAACTGTAGGTCACCGGGAATACAGCTAGTCTAGTTTCACTCTTCATCTCTACATAATCTAATGACTGACAGGTGAAGTCAGACAGGCCAGTGCAGAATACACGCCTACTACGCCCACTTTCCTTTGTGTCACGAAAAAGCAGATAGTCAAGAAGAGCCACAAACTACAGGAGTGATAAAAAGTGACATTTTTTGTAAGAGCAGAAAGAAAGATTATTTATCTATCTACCCATCCATCCATCCATCCATCTATCAGATAAAGGACTACAGGACTGCCAAGGTGGGAGAATTCAGTTAACGTCAAGGTAACGTCATAAATTAAAGCATAGCAAGTTGGTTTTATAGTTTTATATGAATAAAAACAAACAGAATGACATTTATACAATGTGTACTGAATCCCTGTGGAACATCATTTTACACCTTTAATGGTCAGGAAAAATGGGAACAGTGCTTATTCTGTTACCTTTTTGCAGGTTATATTTACAGGCCCAGCGATGTAAGTCCACGCTGGAAATCATTGTGTTGTTCAATTAAGCATTAAAAATCCGTGAGCTTATCTCTTAAGTAAAGGGGAGAACAGCATCACTGCAATTAAATCTCTGCGGTAAATTGTTTTATGCACTTTTAAAAGGGTAAATTATAGCAAGGGATCTCCTTGGAATAAATACAGTAACTAGGCTCAAAACAGGGATACAGGCAAGCTGCGACAAGGTACTGAACCAGAACATTTCACAGCTAATGCTCAGATAAAACAAGGTTGGCTTGTTGTGCTATTATATACACAGTATCTACGTATGAGTATCAAGATGCTCAATGCTAAAGTAAACAATTAAAGAGTCTGTGTTATAGTGATAGATAT
This sequence comes from Tor tambroides, assembly GCA_021397915.2. Lineage (NCBI taxonomy): Eukaryota > Metazoa > Chordata > Actinopteri > Cypriniformes > Cyprinidae > Tor > Tor tambroides. Next base: position 7,579 of record JAFVLL020040440.1, read on the forward strand.
GATTTGTTTGGATTGTTAGAAGTGTTGGACTATAGTTTATTCCACACTGTATGTTTAGGACCACTGGGACAGAAGGAACACATTGTGTGATGAACTTTATTATGAATGGATTTTAAATTTTAGAAATTACAAAGAGTAAAAAAATATTTATTAAGAATAAAAATATTGAACTTGTCATTTATGGTCTCCTGATATGACACTCTTTTCAGTTCAGTCCCAGATCTTGGGAAGGTTTTCCAAGATTCTTCGTCTATGAGATGGGTTAGACACACCGGCTGCACACAGCTCCTCCTCTGTAATACCACTGTATGAGAAGAGAACACACACTGTCGTATATATGTTCACGAAACACCGTTGCTGCTTACAATCATTAACTGAAGCAAATGGCTGTGAGAACAGAAGAAAATGAAGAAGACAGTCTGATTTTGGGCTATATCACAACCTTACCTGAAGTAATCAAGATCATCCCAGCCATTACGGCTGAGGTCCAGCGTGTAGCGCTGCAAACCCAGAGTGCTGAGCAGCTCCCACACTGTTTCTGGAGCTCCATGTAAGACTGACACCTGTGGACACACGTTGCCTTTGTATATATCAAAGCTAATCCTAAAATCCATATTTACACAGTGCACTAAACAACATAGTCCATATCAGAATTACTCAACTCACCTCTTTCTCCCAGCTGTAGTTTCTCTCACTAGCTAAACCATAATCATATCCATGATGCCTTTGCTGAGACGATTTTTGATTAAATTGGTACTTTCTGTCTACTGGCTGAAAATCCACCTCACTTAGTGATTTAGCAATTTGGAGGGCTGTAAGAGAGTTGTCTCCTGAAGCTGTAGTTGGCTGCTCTACTATCCAGGGTACTGAGAATTCATGAACAGGAACCCTTGTGGATATATATGGGTACAGCTTTGGTCCATTTCGCACTGGCATGGGCCGACCTTGATGTGGCCTGTGATAGTCCTTTCTGACTTTTTCTTTGTGTGGTACCTGTATGTCCTGGGAAAAAACAGAACTGTTCATGTAGGAGTTTGTGACTTTTTTGACTGATAATACTGAATCCTGTGTTGTATTGTTCTTATGGGACTGTAACAGTAAAGATGTATTCGAGGAGGTGTTATGTCTTTGGTTTGGGGATGTATTAGGAACATCTGGACCTGGGAAAAGCTGATAAGAGGACGCAGTTGACGTCAGTTCACTTTGAGTCTCGCAAGATGATTTATAGGGTGCTAAAGATCCAGGAATCTCAATTTCTGTGAAGTCGGACTTTCGAGCAGACCTTTTGCCATGGCTGTGACCGCCAGTCACTCTAGGGAGCTGTATCACAGCATCTTTGCCCCATACTACTTGGGATTCTTTGCTGGATGAGGGAATCTCTTCAACTCTTCGCAACACAGGCACCCCCTCAAAGATGAAGTAAGCAGGATTGGTGTAGCTGTTAGGCGCTGCCATATATGAGGATGATGGTGCCCTACAGTGGGAACATGAAGTGTAAATCAGGGTGATGTTTAATGGAAAAAGGGAGCAGAAGACGATCATCTGAACAAGTATGTGAAGAAAAATACTATACCATAGATGAAGTAAACACTATTTATTAACCTAGATCTATTTTTTTTAACTCACTGGGTTGAGAATGCACAGGAAGACTGGCGAGACAAATGATCCTTCGTCATTTCCTTCTCATCCTTCTCCATGCAGAGCCACTCTGCAATGTGCAGAAGACATGTCTTATGTCTAAATGTTTAAATATTGTAGTCATCTGTGACAAAGCCACTGGGTGTTCAGTGAGCAGTACATTAAGGGTCATATTTCAGTCAAGGTCTCAGAATGCATCTGGACAAGATCAGGCAGAACGGCAGCAAAAGAGGAAGCCACGGTAGATAGAAAAGTGAAAAAAGAGCCAAGGCAGAGGAGGAACTAAAACAGGGTATATTTGAGGAAATGATAGAGATCACATGGATAACCCACCATAGACCTTTTCCCGGATCCTTCGGCGGTCTGGTGGCACATAAACCCTGATTCGTCCTCGAATTGAACCCATTTCTTCTCCTCTGTGAGTCAAGCATGTCTCAAATAGATCCGGCGATTTCCCTGTTACCGAGCGAAGAGCCACACAGCACTCGCCTGAAATGGCAAGTGAAGTTCCATCACATATGCAAACTATGGGCCTGTTTACACCTGGTCACTTCATGCATTTTCTCTGATCTGATAGCTATCCGATCGTGAAAAGACCAGGTGTAAATGCCCTCTGAAATGCTTTCGAGACAGATTTAAATCAGATCGCTCAAACCACTTCAGGAGGTGGTCTGGGACGCATTTCAGATGAAACTGGACAAGTGTAAATGCATCTGGTTGTTGAATCCACATAGGTAAATCTTGCTCCTCCCAAAATGTTAAAATAACAAACATGCAAGATCGTGTTTTAGTCTGTATGACATAGCCAGATATGACCGCACTAATGCAACGCGCATTGCTGCAGAGGAGTATAGTGCAAACTGGCACAAATGAAACAAAGTAAGACGCAGATCCTCAACACACAATCATCTTCATTAATAGTAGTAAGACTCGTTGATGTGAACGCTGTTAAATTTGCATATACCATGAGAATTGAAGATCAGATTTATATCCGTTTTGCGGAGATACATTTATGTGGCCAACTGTAAATGGAACCATTTTAACAAATCAGATAGATATCCCATCAAAGAAAATGCATGAAGTGATCAGGTGTAAACAGGCACAAAATGACCATAATGTTTCAACAGTGCCCTTAGTTCAGTAGAAATTAAGAGGACGTGTATATTCCTGGTTATGATTTCTAAAAACAAAACTACTTCAGAGAAACTACTTCAGGTTTCAGAGAAACTTCATTCAAAAAGACATGATGAGCTTGATCATGTACCGTATGACTCAAAGCCATCACATGACTTCACAGACAACAGCAGATGCTGATCACGGAGATGCTCTAAATCTGAGAACACTGGGTGGAGCTGAAAAAAGAGGGACAAAAGAGAAATTTCACTTGGTGTCAACCAAAAGTGTCAAATCCTTATTAAACAGAGCACAGATCCAAATGATCACACTGAGCCAAATGGTACCAACCTTGGGGAACTGTTTTGAAGACCAGCCAAGTTTAAGAAACCCTGGTACCTCACAGCACTGAGAGTCATTCTCAGCAGAACGACGAGGCTCTACACAGAAGGAGAAGAAAGAACTGTCACATTTATCATATGACCTTCTGACATTTCAAAAGGAAACAGATTGGCAAAGAAACATTGATTATTGCACAAAAGATACCTTCCAGACAGCGGGAGTGGAACTCAATGAAAAACTTGGCCTTGCTAGCAGTTTTCACTATCGCTTCAATCGCCTCCAGCTCAATGCTGGCTCTCTCTGAACCCAATTCTACATCCACAGAAACGGAAAAAGAGGACAGTCATAGGGTTATGACACTAAGAGAAGCACTAAACAAATACTCAATTTAAAAAAATATTTGTTGAATTATGACAGCTGATTGTATTTGTGGGGTTAGTTCACCCAAAAATAAAAATCCTGTCACCCTCATCAAGAATTTTGCTGATCTTAAAAACACAAATGAAGAAATGTTCAATGAAATCGGAAAGATTTATGCTCCAGTGTCCCCAAAAGTCCTTTCCACCAAAACTTCTATGCTTCAAAAGGCTTCTGAAGAGATAAACTTAATTTTCAGTGCAGTTGTATTTTATTCACATCTAAAAATTAATCAAAGCACATACATAAAGCACATCAAACACAGTAAATTGAAGCGCAAATGTGCTTGCCTGACGTGAGAACCAATGAGGTTTGTCCTCACGTATCAAGTTTGAACTTATGCAACAACCAATACGGTTTGTTCTGAGCTTTCATATTTCATTTGAGTTTCTAAGATGAACAATGAGTTTGGAATAACATGAGGGCGAGTAAATGATGGCAGAATTTTAATTTTTGGGTGCACTAACCCTTTAGGAATGATCTAAAAGCTGAAATCGTTTTAGGCTTAATCATGCTGGCGCTGTTAAAATGAACCAGCCTTGGAAAAAAAATGTGTTCAGTGGCAAAGGGAAATAGTGGTTCCTTAATAAAAATGCATGTTCAGCAATCCCTAATATAACTCCTTGAGTTATGCAATGACCCAAAAATCAAAAACTCCAGTATCAAAGACTCAAGCTGAAAAGGACTCCATACCTGTTCTGGGAGACTGTGATATCACACCCACTTCAAAAGTTGCAAAAACAGGAGAGTGATCACTGGTGAAGATGTCATCTGTGCATCCTGATAGGATCAGTTAAAATATTTGTATTATATTTGTGGTACATGCTTGGAAAATCTATTCAATTCTTAAAACTGTAATACAATTTTCATCTGAACATTAGCAAACATCCTATGAATATATGACCTAATTAATTAAACATCACAATCCTATTCCACTGAATGCTGCTATTTAAATAGTTACTAAAAATACAAATGTAGTAGTTATGAAATACTACACATCTGGTCAGTGCTGGCTATGATCATAAACACTAGCATAACATATGCTGGAGGCCTTTGCTGAGGAGGCTGAATTCACGTTTGTAGAACAGACAGACGGACAGGATATGACTCTGATTGTGGACCGCAGACCTACAATCGTACCCAAAGTAAACCTTTGTAGTGCAGGGTAGCTACACACATCTCATTCCAAAATGCTACAAAAATAGCAGTCTAATGTTTTAGTTACTTCCCTCAAGCTAAAGTGCAAACCACCAAAGGAGATTGTCTAGCCACTTGATGTATTATGAAGACACTGTAATGCTCTAAACAACTACACAATGTTATAGCTGTTACATGGACTACATATTACAATACTTTTTTTTCTTTTAGAAAGCTTCTCAAATGAGAATAAGAACTGAAAGAAATAGGAATAACATACCATATGAGGTACAGGTTATGTGAGACTCTGGGTAGGACTTCCACAGAACTCTATCACACCATGAGGGCCCGTTGACTTGCACCTGAGGAAAGTTTGAATAGTTTTAATAAAACGAAGTCATATAAAACAAGAAGGATGAGTAATTTTAATCTTCTATGTTGTCATGCATAATGATTCAAATCATATCACTCATTTTGATTCACAGGTCACTATAAGTGCCAATAGGATGTCAGGATGTCATTAACAACAAAGGTTGATAGAATAAATTAAATGAACAGTTTTACCCCACTGGACTTGTATTTCTGCCATAGATAACAGTCTCTAGAACCACGTTCATACCGATAGGTGGGTGGAAACAAAATCTTCTCCTCCTCTTAAAAGAGAGAGCAAGAACAAAATCATGAACGAAATATTAAAGTGTCTGTTAACACTGTTGTCCAACATTTGTTGTGTAGTCACATCTATTGATTTCATGTGTCTGTGGTAGGAGAAGAGCAGCCGCGGTTCTTACTAAAGTTAAAAAAGGCCTTTCTTCTGTGCCGCTCTCTAGTCAATTGATCTGCACACATCAGCTCCTCAAATTCTCGCTTTGAAACATGCTTCAATATGTCCTGCACAAGAGAGACCTCAGTCAGGGACTGATGATCTTCAATATATGATACAAGTGAGCACAAGGATTCACAGAACAACTCAGTTCAATTCAATGAGCTTAATGGGGTCTCCTTGGAGCAAAGTTTGAATGGCTATGGATCACAGTTAAATAAAAGCAGTGAGTGGGAATAAGTAAAGCTGTAGTGACTAATATCTAGAGAGAAATAAAGCAGATATAAGCTATGTGACCAGCGCATCCAGGTCCAGGCGGTAGTTGAGGTCTCCACACCAAAAGAGATGATTGAAACGAAGGCTAATGTCAAAAGTGCTGAGCTGCTTTTCTCCAAGAGACAAGAGTCTGAGGATGTCTTGGAAGTTGTGGTTCCTCCTAAGACAAGAAAGAGGAACAATGTAAAACAGACACTCACACATACACAACCAATTTAAAGTTTGGGGTGTATAAGATGTTTTTGAAAGCTGCATTTATTTGATCATAAATACAGCAAAAACAGTAATAGTTTTAAAAATATACAAACTAAATGTTTCCTATTTTAATATATTTTAAAATGTAATTTATTCCTGTGATGGCAAAGCTGAATTTTCAGCAGCCATTACTCCAGTCTTCAGTGTCACACGATCCTTCAGAAATCATTCTAATATGCTGATTTGATTGTCAAGAAAACATTCCTTATCATTATCATTGTTTAAAACAATTGTACTGCTTAATATTTTTTGTGAAAACATAATTTTTTCAGGATTCTTTGATTAATAGAAATTTCAAAAGAACAATTTATTTGAAATAGAAATATTTTGTAATGTATGTCATTACTGTCACTTTTGACTAATTTAATGTGTATTTGCTGAATAAAATTATTCATTAAAAAAAAAAAAAACTACTAACTAGCCCCAGATTTTTTGAATGGTAGTGTACAACACATAGTAGCACATTTCAAATTATAATAAAATAATTATGAATAATATTTAGATATTACATTTACCCCCGGTTTCACAGACAAGGCTTAAGCCTAGTCCCAGTCTAAAATGTAAGTCTGAGCTGTTTCAACTGAAAGAAACTTGCACTGATTGATCTTAAAACATGTCAATGCCTTTGTTTTGTCTCAAGACGCACACCAGTAATGTTTTTTCTAAGGCATGTTTATAAAAATTACTTAAATTTACTAATTGAACTATGGCCTAATCCTGGCTTAGTCTAAGCCCTGTCTGTGAAACCAGGCCATAATTTGGTAGTAAAACAAAGTGTTGCACATTTTATTGGTGCAAAGATGAGTATGTTTCTTTTGTACAACATACAGGTGCATCTCAATAAATTAGAATGTCATGGAAAAGTTCATTTATTTCAGTAATTCAACTCAAATTGTGAAACTCGTGTATTAAATAAATTCAGTGCACACAGACTGAAGTAGTTTAAGTCTTTGGTTCTTTTAATTGTGATGATTTTGGCTCACATTTAACAAAAACCCACCAATTCACTATCTCAACAAATTAGAATATGGTGATGCCAATCAGCTAATCAACTCAAAACACCTGCAAAGGTTTCCTGAGCCTTCAAAATGGTCTCTCAGTTTGGTTCACTAGGCTACACAATCATGGAGAAGACTGCTGATCTGACAGTTGTCCAGAAGACAATCAATGACACCCTTCACAAGGAGGGTAAGCCACAAACATTCATTGCCAAAGAAGCTGGCTGTTCACAGAGTGCTGTATCCAAGCATGTTAACAGAAAGTTGAGTGGAAGGAAAAAGTGTGGAAGAAAAAGATGCACAATCAACCGAGAGAACTGCAGCCTTATGAGTATTGTCAAGCAAAATCAGTTCAAGAATTTGGATGAACTTCACAAGGAATGGACTGAGGCTGGGGTCAAGGCATCAAGAGCCACCACACACAGATGTGTCAAGGAATTTGGCTACAGTTGTCGTATTCCTCTTGTTAAGCCACTCCTGAACCATAGACAACATCAGAGGCGTCTTACCTGGGCTAAGGAGAAGAACTGGACTGTTGCCCAGTGGTCCAAAGTCCTCTTTTCAGATGAGAGCAAGTTTTGTATTTCATTTGGAAACCTAGAGTCTGGAGGAAGGGTGGAGAAGCTCATAGCCCAAGTTGCATGAAGTCCAGTGTTAAGTTTCCACAGTCTGTGATGATTTGGGGTGCAATGTCATCTGCTGGTGTTTGTCCATTGTATTTTTTTGAAAACCAACGTCACTGCACCCGTTTACCAAGGAATTTTGGAGCACTTCATGCTTCCTTCTGCTGACCAGCTTTTTAAAGATGCTGATTTCATTTTCCAGCAGGATTTGGCACCTGCGCATACTGCCAAAAGCACCAAAAGTTGGTTAAATGACCATGGTGTTGGTGTGCTTGACTGGCCAGCAAACTCACCAGACCTGAACCCCATAGAGAATCTATGGGGTATTGTCAAGAGGAAAATGAGAAACAAGAGACCAAAAAATGCAGATGAGCTAAAGGCCACTGTCAAAGAAACCTGGGCTTCTATACCACCTCAGCAGTGCCACAAACTGATCACCTCCATGCCACGCCGAATTGAGGCAGTAATTAAAGCAAAAGGAGCCCCTACCAAGTATTGAGTACATATACAGTAAATGAACATACTTTCCAGAAGGCCAACAATTCACTAAAAATGTTTATTTTATTGGTCTTATGAAGTATTCTAATTTGAGATAGTGAATTGGTGGGTTTTTGTTAAATGTGAGCCAAAATCATCACAATTAAAAGAACCAAAGACTTAAACTACTTCAGTCTGTGTGCATTGAATTTATTTAATACACGAGTTTCACAATTTGAGTTGAATTACTGAAATAAATGAACTTTTCCACGACATTCTAATTTGAGATGCACCTGTATTCATACTAAAAGCCAAAAACTTCTGATTTCATGGGGACTTTAAGCAGTGTAAGTAATGCTGTGGTTCTCAAATTGTGGTCTGCAAGTTATTAGCTGTTTAAAAGAACAGACCTAAATACATAATTCATACTCAAACTCATAGCAATGAATTAACTGATTGCGTTAACATTAATTTGTGATAATTTTATATTTTGTTATGCGTTTTTCTTTTGTCATGCGTTGGTTAGCCACTTATGTTTCAGTTGTGTGATGACCAGTTTTCCTCTGTATCCATTCAAAACGTATAGAACTTTAAAATCTATACCGATTTTAAAACTTGTGTGCTTAAGGATAATTTGTACCCTACTTTTTTGTAAAGTATATTTGGGCTGATATGTGGTCTGCAGTTTTTACTGTTGGTCCGTCACCACATTTGAAATCCACTGCTCTATTTTAAAGATGTGTATGAATACCTGAGCGCTTTATCACTACCAGAAGTCAGATGGCAGTTCACAAAGCCCATTGAGGTGCCATTAAAGAGAAGAGAAACTCCTACTGCTCCCTTATTTCCTGTAACCACCAAGAAAAAAACAAATGAATTTAACATTAAAAAAATGATAATAGTATCATTTATTACTTGATTTGTTTTGCTTGGCTAAAAGACAAGGATATAAAGGAGGTGAGAAAAAAAAGAGGAAAAGGAGAGGTAGTGAGTGTGTTTATTTGAGCAAGACAGATTTGTACCGAGCGTGTTCCCCAGGCCAGTTTTTACACTAGCCGTGTTTACTTGACTAATGCATCCTTCATGCTCTGGTTTCACAAACACAGCCAGTCTGATATTCCAAAGGGACTGTACTGCCACCTACAGGAGAAACACAAAAACACACTCACAATCTACTCTCACCATTTTAACGCACTTTAATGTCATCCAATCATGATCACTTTAATGTCATCCAATCATGATTAATATAGATATGTGATCACATGGAGTGTTCTGGACTATGATGATTTTGATTTCATAAAGTCAGACCTGTTTGAAGTCAATGTTGGTTGCGCTCCGAAGTGTGGTTCTGATGTGTTCAGCCCATTCTCTCTCACCCTGTGGGTTGTCCTGAGTGCCCACTGCATAGATATCATGAGGCAAGGAGGCGATGGACTCTTCTGGGGTGAGACCTAGACCACAGCAAGTAACCCAGGACTGAAGTGAACCAGATGGTGGAGTGCCCCCTGCAGGCAAAATATAGAAACAACAATGAAATGTTTTGCTGCAACTGTTGAGGCCATAATATCTTTTATTGTTAATGATATACTGTACATCCATACCCATGTTCCAGGTGCCCACAAATACAGAGATGACATCCAGCTCAGACGGCTGGGAGTGAGCAGCCTTCATAAGCTGCAGCAGCCGACAGAAGGCTTCTCGTTTCTGTGGGAGACACATATCAGTATATCAGAATAAAACCATTTAAGGTAAGTCAATTCAAGTCTTTCTCCTCACCTTCATGCTTTCAAACACAAGTTCTCTCGGTGGATTGTGATGACTGTCTATGACCATTTTCAACTTTGCAGGGCTTTTATGAATCTTCACCAACTGCACGACTAAAACATAAAAGCAATAGATGGCATTTACTAGCCTTATATGATAATAATGGAGAATGAAGTATCTCAGGTTTTAAGGCAAGATAAACTCACTCCTGTTGTGTGTGACAGTCTCCACACCAAATGACCCAGTCTTTTTGTCAAACAGCAGCACACCTGCATCTATGTCTACCGACACTGTTTGCCTGCCGTATCTGACCACCTTGACCTTGACACGCAAACACATGCACATAAATTAATGCAAACACTTGCATTTTACCAATGTTCAAAACAACAGACACCAATATGCTACCTGAAAGCTATGGACAGTATTAGGTCTGGCCTGTTTTTGGGGGGCTGTGACAGACTCAGGAGGAGTGGCTGGTTGCAAAGATAAGTTGTGATTGGTTACAGCTTCTTGCAAAGCTTTGAGAACCTGAAAAGACATGATATTGTTATCATAATAAATACAAAAATGTAGGATGACGTGTATGTGGTATGTGTGTGTTTGCATGCTGTTATGTGTCTCAACCCTCTTCTCCAGAGATGACAACAGGTTACAGAGGGTAGTGAGCTTGTGAAGTAGATTATCCATGTTTTCTTCAGGGCTCTTCCCTGTATTCTAACAAAAAGAGAGTTTATGAGACAACAGAAATATATAAGGTAAAGGAGAAGAAGCAGAGCATTATATAGCCACAAAACGTGCTTCTTACAGGTCACTGTTGTCTTTGCACTGCATGCTCAAGCAGAAGTCGCCTACACAATGCTAGGGTGCTGTGGGTCCTGCATGTTGCTATGCTGCTAAGACATTCTGGGGTGATGGAAAGGTATTGTGGGTGGTTGCTATGTGATTGTTTCCTGGCACAAGTTAAAAGAGTTTGCCTCCAAGGCTCTATGATATTCTGGTCCCTAATTATTGGGTCTAAGGCACTGGTTCTCAACCTGGGGGCCTGAGCACACTACGGGGCCTCAGAAAACTTTCAAGTGCTGCAGGATGACTTAAAAAATTTTAAATTTATATATTATTGTAGTAATAATAATAAAAAAAATTAACATTAACATTGTATTGAAATGCTAAGAAACATACTATCAAGATGTACAGTAAACTAAACTAGTTTTTCCTCAAAACACAAAATGAATTGTGGTTAATTATTATATAAATACTCCAGGTTTCTGTCAGTAAATGAAAGTTAACAGGCTGATTTGTCATATTTACAGCAGAAATACCAGAGGATTGAACTTGCCTTATATTGGAGGGCTTTTAAATATTGTGTTGGTCAATGAGGTCTTCAAATCAAAATGGTTGAGAACCACTGGCCTAAGGGATTTTTTCTACCCATTTAATCATCAGCGAAAATAAGTCAGTCAGATCACTTAGAAAAGTAACTGTAAACCTTTTCCCAGCAAGCTGCATGATTTGAACTATTATACACAAATTATACACCAATAAACTTAGGGTTTAGGCTCAGGGCTTTGTTCAAATTCCTAATAAGAAGTACGAGCAATAGTTATAGTGATGCTTGCCTGCGCAAAGACCAGTAAAGATCCCATTCCTGTTTGAACATGTAATAAATCACTGAATCTGAGGTTCCCTATATCAGCCACACAGAGTGCAATACTTCATAATTCAGGCAAATGTTGCATGCGAAGCCAATTTATTCAACTATATTAACATTTATTAAAGAAAAAAAATGACTGATTGATAAGAGCAGCCTGTATTAGCCTTATGTTTGTGTGAAAATCACATTTGGAGGGTCGTACCTGCATTGTGGAGAATGTGAGGTGGCCGCTAGGATGATCAAACACTTTCGCTAAGGTTTCCAAACTGGACAGTGTCTGGTCAATCTCACTGTGGTAAACAAATCAGGAATAACAACTTCTTGATATTCTTATTTCAAATGATTGCAGCAGTGTGTGAATGGACATGTGATGTCTGAGAAACAGCACCTGTGCAGACTGTCGCATGCGCGGCTGAGGATGTACTGAAAGTGTTGCAGTCCTGATGCACCACCTTTTACATTCTCCAGGTCCTTACACACATTACCATGCAGATACTCATCCAGTAACAGGACGATCTCACAGCCTGCACTGCACAGGTAAACACTGGTACATTGACAATTTTATATACAGGCACAGACATGTGATCCAAAAGTCTGATATTAATCCATAGGTCATGTGTGAATGAATGTACCTATTTGGGCTGAGCTCCTGAAGCCTCTGCAGCAGTAAATGAGGGGCTCCTGAACTGGAAGGTGGAGGCTGGCCTGTAGGGGACATTGTACGTGGTGGAGGGGTGGCAAATGTTGAACCTGGCTTCTCATCGTCACCATCTGCACCAAGAAGACACCTGCATTTAAGCTTAAACATTTGAATGTTGTGCCTGTGGTATGAAGCGTGTCTTAGGAGCCTCACACAAAATATAGGCTAATAACGTGTGCTCCAGGCCGCGATTAAAATGGTCGCAAACAAAATAAAAATGAGCGACAATAAGTTTAAATCTGTTTGGGAAAACAGTCGGGAAAACTTGGTGTCCGTCCATATGTGGTTCTGTCAGATATTATCCGCGCACCACAGCAACCAAACACTGCGCAAATCCACGATGTCCGATTCACAAACAAATGATTCTTTTGAACCGGTTCTTTTAAAGAGTCAGTCAAAAAGATTCATTAATCAGCCTCGAACTCGAAGTTAACGGTTTGAATCAGACTCACTCAGTCAGTGAATCGTTCGCAGATGTTTCTGTTTTCACAATTGACTCCTTCATTAAATGTTAGATTTGAAATACTTACATCGGTATATTTAATGTTTGTTACATCACATGTATAATAAAGATAAATAATTCATAACATATTTTTATTATTGTAATAAATTATTGATTTCTGAAACCATTCAAATAGTGATATTGCACAAATACAACCAGGATCACTCAAACTGTAATAAATTTATACTAAAACATCCAAAACATAGTTTATATAGCCTACTTTGAATCACTGTAATAGACTATATATACTAAAAATGTCCTTTCATCACAGCACAGCAGTGAGTGCTGGTTAAATGCTAAAGCTCGAAGCTATGCAATCACTGAACTAAAGCACTACTAATTGGGAGATTGTTATTTGACAGTTTAGGCTTTTATCATCCCATCTTACCTGAGCTCTCATCGTTGGGCTCTGATTCACGCATAACAGGGTAGAGCAAAGGGGCCACCAGACCTTTGTGTGGGTGTTGATAACCCAAAACTAAATCACTAAGAGTACGGAAACAGTTCACCTGCACTCCCTGCGTGGCCTGAAACAAAAACACACACAATTAATATATGCAAACAGATTCAGAGATCAATTACAGCAGGACAACATAAGAATTTAAAATATGCATGCAAAATTTCACAGTTACATGTATTAGAAGATTAAAATCATACTATCAAAAGTGTGAAAATTTTCATTACAAAATGTATACAATGAAAAATCCAGAATTTTTCCGTTTTTAAACTTTTTTGATCACAGCCTAATACTTTTAAATTTTTGATTTATATTTTAGAATTGGCTACCTTTTTTTATTAAATAACAAATACTTGGAATTCTGACAAACCTATTAAACTTGCATGTCAAAAAATAATTTGAGACTATATCCTGCGTAAACTAAAAAAGGAAGGCAGAAAATGCAGAACTGCTAGGTTTGCCACAACAAGAAGTTGGTCTAGGTAGGGTAACTCCCAAAACATTTCAGTTTTTCCGCTTTACGGACCAAAGATACAATTACATTATGATGCCCTCATTCTAGCGTCTGCCAAACTCTACATACCGCGAACAGCCACTAGCCAGCTACCCACTGTGCAAAGAAGTGCACACACACACACTCTACTTAAACCATCAGGCATCATGACAAATAAAATAACCCGCTCTTTGAATGCCTTTTTTTAGAAGCTTGTATTTTCAAAGCATGGTCGATGAAACCATTTTGGCAAAAACGTTTAATTATTTCCCTTAAAATCTCCAAATAGCAGCATGTATTCCTTCCAAGAGTGCAGCTCTTGAAAAGTGATTAAAAGAAATCAGACACTGGGAGGGGGAGAATATTCCAAAAATGTCTCTTTTTCACAACACAAAGCAACTTAATATGAATCTTCTTGTGCATGTATATGTTATCCATTCTGTGTTTTAAATAGGAAACTATTATTCTATATGAAACACTAACATCTCTCATCCATGCATAGATAAGAATTACCAAAAAGACCAACAATTCATCTAGTGTGGCTAGAATCTTTGACACAGAAACAATTATGTCATACATATTTTATTCTCCACACAGACAGACAAACTCATTCCAGTCATTCCCTACTGGATTAGGAGCGTGGGTGCATGAGGAATCTGTGTGAAACATTTTATTGACAGCGAGTGCCACCGAGGTCAATTTGAAACCATGCAGCTGCATGCTTCAGACAGCAGACAAGAATAAGTCTGCTTCCTTTTTTTTGAAGAAGAAGTGAAAGTAACTAGATGAGTGTCAAGTAATTTCCAAGTGAAATTGCAAATTCATTCAAAGGTAAATCCATCATTTAAGGTATCCTGCCTAACAAGGCATAATTTTCGCCTGCATTTGCTTTCTTACTTGTGACTGTGCATATGATTAGCAAACTCCTTTGTCTGCTCACCTGCACCGCCAGTAACCCATCTGCATCAGGGAGGATTCGGTATGTGTGAACATGTCGCTGAAACCTATGGACAAGACAGACAGACTGTTGAATCTAAGATAATATAGTAAAATAAATATTCTTAGAGCTGTAGTTTATCCAAAAATGAATATTCTGTCATGTCTATCAAAATGCAGTAATTGTCTTTCGTCCATGGATGTTCATCCTGCTCTTTTCCATACAATGAAAGTGAATGGTGACCACGACAAGCAAGATTTTTAAGCAAGATTTTCACTGAAGAGCAACTTAAACTACAGTCTGTTTTTTAACTCATATGGCTTCATAAGACTTAATAAGAAGATTTATAGTGTTTTTTTGTCCTTTTTAAGATCTCATCAGCTTGTACAGAAGAGATCAGCTCAGACACTATGCTAAACGTCTCATCTGATGTATATCTCATGAGATGTAAAGTGGAAAATAGACAGTCCACCAACCCTGTAAATTATCACACTAATGGAACATTTTGTGGCTTCATGAAACAATGCGTGCACGCCTGATATTGATGGCTTCCATGGTCACCATAGGGCGGCATGTTCAATTCTGAAAGTAGGGTAAAAGTTCATTTATACCATATACAAGGCCACAGTAAAATAAAAGACAGCCAGTTAATGTGGTCACTGAGGCCATCAGTATGTGTCATATCATACACGATCATATTTCTGTGCCCGTAGGAGGTTAGATAAACCAGAATTTGTGCTCATTTGCATTTGGCCACACAACCTGGAACATATATTCAGCTGAACCCAAAGAAGACACAATTAGAAAGCTCAGTGTTTCCAGGTAATCTAAAAGAAGAGAACAAAGCACAGAGAGGAAGTGCGACTGTGTGAGTAGATGTTTTGCATGTGAACTGTTTCAGAAAGAAGAGATGAGGTAGAGGGCAAAGGGAAAGAATGAGCCAGAGTCAGACAACGAGCGAAAAGGAGAATGAATGAGAGAGAACGAAGAGCAGTTGGAGCTGGAGGGCTCAGCCTTCAGGAATGTTTCTGGCTGTGGGCCGCAGTGGAGAGAAAGCAGTGCGGTCAGTGGAGCCTGTTCCCTCCTACAGGGGCCAGAGACAGGAGGAAAACAGGGAAAACTAAGGCCTGAACAAAGCTGGGGCCTAGAGGTACTGCTGCAGACTGGGTCTTGTCTCCTGGAGCTCATGTGCATTGAGATAGACAGTACTAAACTATCTGAAAGGTAGCCCCAGTCACCGTCTTGCCAAAGTTCTCCTGAAACCTGATGGGGAAGGCAGACACATAGCTGTAAAATCCATCTCACAGGCACACACTGTAGAAAAGGACTACAATAGTTCATAGACTTCTTGACAATACCTGGTAACTATTGTGATTTACTTAAAAATGCCATTGTGCATCACCAGGAAGTGCTGTGAATAGACAGCTGGGTGTGGTGCCAGACTCATTCTAGGTAAATTTCTCACATCACAAACAAGTGTGTATAAAGGCTGGAATACACTATATGACTTTTAAAATTGGAACGGTTTTTAAAATGCTAGGCATTATACACTTTGGAAAACTGGTCATCATAGACCAAACGACTGATGATCATACACTACCAGACTTTCAACAAACTCATGAACACTACAGACTCATGCAGAAACATGCACCTCGTTGCTAGAAGATGCATGACTGTATGTGTTGTAAAACTGGCTAAAAATATCAAATATATTTGATATCTTCTAACTGGTTGAAATCATGGTCTGAACCTAAAAAAAAATCCATTATATACTATGTTAATTTTGGATGAAATCTGTCAATTCTAATCTCCAAAATCTGCAAATTGGTTCTGCCTTTCGGCAGCTAGCATTGACTCATTATTCATCTGCAATTCTGTGCAAAAGTTGTGTAGTGTATTCCAGTCTTGAGGTGTTTTACTCACAGCAGACACAAGGCGTAGGCTCCAGGCACAGATTCGCTGTCCCTCACCAAGAAGCTCCCATCTCTCCCAGCACGGGCCAGCAGGTCTTCGGCTCGAACACGGGTAATGTCCCGATGGTACCACCCTGCTGTTGTCATGGTGCTTTCAAAAGAGTATCCTAGCAGAGTATCCTACAGTCTAATTTCCCAAACCCAGAGTGGTTGACACAAGTTTGATGAAAGATCTCATATGGATACTGTTGATCTCCAGTGATGGCAAAACCGGAGGTCCACACTGTCATCCCCTCTCTGTCAGAAGCTGAGCACGAGCCAGAGAGCGTTACGGCATCCAAAAGCTTTGTTGTTTACACTGTCTTTTGTGTTTGCCTTCTCATGAGCATGTGCGTTTCAAAGGCAGAATGAGTATTTGGCTTGAGGGCAGATCCAGGACCGGCCTCCTCCTCTCGTGATCTGCGCCAACTCCACTTGTGAGAGTGAGACTGAGGTAGATGACAGAGCGTCCATACGCATGCTGCCCACCCAATGACAAACGCTACTATTGTCTGGCAGCAAACATCCTCTGTGCAAACACATCCAAGAAGAGGAACCAAGAGTGAAGAGAAGCACCAGCTCCAGACTGCGCAGACATGAAAAGGCAGTAGAGCAGTGCCACGACAAATTCAAATACTTTTCCACTCGGTTGGTTTTGCCTTATAAGGGCAAGGCAACACCCCTCTGAGAACTTCAGCTGATGTCTGCAAACTCCACTCGTTATTTCTTTCTATCCCTCCCAGGGATCTTCAGAAAAACCCATCCTGTCCGATTCACAATCACGCTATGACTAAATCACGGTCACATGCTTTGAATCGGTCTCTACAGCTCTCTCCCGGTCATCCGCTCACAGCTTCAGAAGATCTGGGTTACTGTGCTACGCTTCCAGTTGTTTTTCTCTCACTCCTTTTTGGCTCTCTCTTTCTCTTCCTCTAGCCTCTCTCTCCGTCTCCCTCTCTCTGTCCAGGAAGTGAAGAACACAAGCTCCACCATATGGATACGATCATCCCCCTTTCTCTGCGTCTCATTTTGTCCTTCTTCTCCTCCTCCTGCCCTCCTTTTCTTCTCTCTTTCTGTTTCCAGCTGCTTGAATAACACCATCCCTCACTACTCAGCAAAAACAGTCTGCAAACCTCACCACCAAATATAAATAAAGCACTCCACCCCCAAATCTCTGTTTGTTGTGAGTGGGCTATAAAAAGTCATTGTTTTTCCACTATTAAGTAGCTATGAAGGAAGTCAGGCAGTCCCTAAACCCTTCATCCGTAGTGTTGTCTGTTCAGTATTGTGGCAATAGACCACACTAGGTCACATGAGGGTTTGGGTTTTTGTACGTGCAGGAGCTTTCAGACGTGCCAGCATTTAGAGTGCCACCGATGAAGACAAATGGTCATGGAATGTAAATAATCTTTATTTTTATCCCCCCGATTATGTAAACTTGAAAAGTTCATTCACACTTTTTCACCTCTGCTCTTGTTGTGGCTTTGATACCTGGCTCTGATTTGCATTTAAATTTTGCATTTGAAGTCAACTTGAATTGCTGTTACTGTACTTTCATAATGTGATGCATTTCAGAGTGAAAAAATATCATTTTGAACTTGATTTTATCCATCCCCAATTAATTGGATGGTGAAAAGTGTTACACACCAGAAAGGAGCCTCTGAATGTGAATTTTCTAAAACATTGATTTGCTTAGAGTTAAAATTATTGAATAGTCTGTGTGACCTACAGAATGTCAGCAGAAAAAGGAAAGTCACTTTAGAGGATAAGCAATTTATTGCATTTTGTTTAAAGATTATTAAAAAAAAAAAAAATAAATTAACAAAAGATCCTTTGCAGTGAATGGGTGCCCTCAGAATTAAAGTCTAAATGGCTGCTAAAAAATACCTGCACATTTGTAAGAAACAATCCATCATTATTTTTTTATTTCAAACTGTTGCTGTTGCTAACATTGCTTCTGAGTCCTCCATAATACTGCTTTCTCCAGTGAAAAAGACGTCACATCTGAATCAGGAGAGAAATATGCACAGGTCAAGCACAGTTCTTAAAGATGTGAGGACAATAGGCGATGGATTTTTTTTCACTGGAGGACGTGTTAATATGGATTATGGGCTCTATTTTGGCCAAAAGTGACGCTTTACGGTTAAAATGCATTGATGGACTTGTTTCTAATAAACACGCAGCTTTTCACTTCAGAAGATGTTAGCTGATGGACTGGAGTTGCGTGGATTGATTGTTGTATGTTTTTATCAGCTGTTTGGACTCTCATTCTGACGGCACCCATTCACTGCAGAGGATCCAATGGTGAGCAAGTGATGTAGTGCCAAATTTCTCCAAATCTGTTCCAAATGAAGAAACAAACTCATTAACATCTTGGATGGTCTGAGGGTGAGTAAAGTTTTAGGAAATTTTCATTTTTGTGTGATCAACTTTTGGGTCAGTGCAAAAAAAAAGAAAAGAAAGGAAAGTTAAAATATCTGAAAATAAATTGACTTTACATTAAATATCAAGACTTGTAAAGTACTACCCTGTGTCTACCTACAAAAAGTTTATTTTGTCTTGCCGGACTAGCAGATTTTTTTCCTCCACTTTTTTCACTTGTTTATACTCAAAACAAATGAAAAATATCTACTGGTGCAGTAGGATGAAATATGCTTTTTATTAAAGATACATTGTCTGAAACCAATGGAAATATCTTTTGAATATTGCTTCTCAAATAAATTGATCTTATTTAAAGAATTTTTAGATGTTTTAACTAACAACAAAAAAAGATTCATTAAAACATATGAAGAAGTCATATTTGCAGTGTACACCTTGTATTAATATCTGAGTGTGGTCATGAATACATATATGAAGGTCACACAGTCGAATGTGGCAGTTTTTCTGTGTTCTTTTCTGAAGGTACAGTCCATCCAATTACCCCCTGGGTCATGTTTACAAAACACACAATGGATTACGTCCATCTCTGACTAAGGCTAAGCCTTCTAAGACATGCTCTCAGTGTCCAACCTTTCATACAGTCACAGAATCTATTGCTTCTCTTCCACCTGAGGGAATATTGGCCTTTGTTAGCACCAAAAACGGGCAAAGAACTGTTTCCAGAGTTTTTCTTGGCAAACTGTTTAGAGGGATCATGACTCAAACCGCACACTAAAAACTCCCCAATCCTAGCCCAAGCAGAGCTCGAGCTTTATTTTAATCACATTAATTTTTTACTGCATTGGCCGCTAATTCAGAATGAGCCATTAAGACTAGCAAAGATCAGACAAGCAAAGAGCATTACCTACTTATTCCAAAGTATTATGAGAAGCAAACAGGTGATGGAAGAGGATTTGCCCTCTCTAAAGATAGATCCCTCGTGCTTAAATAGAAATATATGGCTATTTAAATTGCTTAAAAAGTTAAAAACACCTATGAAAATAGTATTACAGTATAGGTCTAATAGCCTACTTTCTATATGAGTGAGTAGTGAGTATTAAAAGAAAATTTTTGAATATTGAGAGAAACTCAAGAGACAATTTTCTAGCATTCGAGTAACGTGTTACAACGTTTGTGTATTTTGTCTGTCTTAGAACCGTGAGGAGATAAGAAAAGGTCTAAGACATTAGAAAAGAGGATTATGAATACAAGCCAAGCACATGAGCATTAACAATTGGCCCCTTCATGATAAACCACTTTGTTTCGTTATACTGAAGAAAAAAAAATAATAATAATAAGCTAAACTCAACTTTTCAATTCTTCAAATTTTCTCTAATCAAACATGATTTCTTCTTGAGTTTTAGGTAACAGGCTGCATGTCTGCAGTCTTCAGATAAGTCATTTAAATTAGTCATATGGGGAGTGACTGAGCGTATGAGAACACAGGAAATGAAACCAAGATGTTTAGTGCAAAGTTGAAAACTCAATTTGGTTTGGAAATTCTGAGATGTGAACCTTAGTAAAAGTATTTGTGGCTTGGAGATAGCAAAGTCATGTGTTGTCATCTAGACCACCCGATTTGAATATAACTCTGACCCAAAATCACATATGAAACAATTATCATTAAATGTAATTTTCAACATTCCATTTATGACAAATAAACTAAAAATAACTTATTTGCATTTTTCCTAAGTGAAGTTACTTAAATGGTTTTGAAAGTAAAAACATGATACATCATATTTTAGACCATGTAAAAACATTATATCCAGTTGTGTCTAATTAGTCACTACAAGTCCAACTCTCTCTCTCTCTCTCTCTCTCTCTCTCTCTCTCTCTATTCTCCCTTCCTGTCATGACAACTCTTGGAGAGTTTAGCAATGGCAATGTTAATGCATATGGTCTTGGCGTAATAGCTCTGCTATGCTGCTGCTGCTGCTGCTGCTGCTACAGAGCAAGTACCAAGACTTGCTACTGCCAATACATCCACAGATATGCTGCCGTGGGCATGTAAAAAATACTGCTGCTGTATATATAACATACTTGAAATTACCCCTGCATATATAACATACATGAAACTACCCTGTAGCAGATTTATACAGGTGGATCTGGGGAAGGTGGAGGGTTTCTGAAGCACTGCAACTGCTACAGCAAGCATTAGCCAAGTATCTGAATGTTGAGCGGCAAGCTCATTGGAAAAAAAATCAGCTCTGCCATGTGAATAATGATGTGATTATATCAGATTGAGTTAAACCTATCAGCCTGTGCCATCTAGAGTTTCATTACAGAACTTTGTATAGTTTTTATTTTTAATATAACTAATGAACTAATTGACCCACTACAACCAACTTCAGTGGTTGTTCAGAACTAATGTCTTTTTTTCTAGAATTCTGCAGACCACAGCAGTGACAGAAACTTAAAAATGTCTGACAATAGGTCTCACGTACCTTACATTCGTGAAGTAGTTGCAGTTTGTCAATATTCTTTTGTTCTGTGATCACTTTCCTACTGTTCATTCAGCTCTGCAAATGTACCAGTATTTTAGTAATCATCGATTTCACATAACTATCCATTTAGAGCATAATGGTGATCAAAACACCTTTACATGCCATCTGAGCAGAGAGCACAAGCCCTATAACCTTAGACCATCTGTTATAGCAGGTGTGAGGTATGGTGAGAGCCCAGATGTCCCAGTCTGATCCTCTCTCTTTTCATCCTCAGAAAAAGGATTACATCAGTCACTACTTCCATTAAATTAAGAGTTCACCCAAAATTGATAATTTTGTCATCATTTACTCATGTTGTTCCATAATATGTATAAGTTTCTTTCTTAAGTTGAAAGAAGATATTTTGAAGAATGCTGGTAATCAAACAGTCGATGGCCCCAAAATGATGGCAAAATTTAAATTTTAGGGTGAACTATCCCTTTAATAACAATATGTTCAACACTGTGGTTCCCATTCAACACCTTTTAAATGAAGCCCTCAAAGGATAACATTAGTGAAAATAACTTAAACAATGGTGCTTGCATGATTATATTAATTATACTTACATATTGTTTTAACAAACCCTTTTCTTTCTAATTTAGGTTGTCTGGGGAAGAGTTGGGACCATAGTGACTAAAAACAGATCCTTCCAGCTGTGTTTTAGGTACATCATGTAAAACAACTGATAGTGACATCTAGTGGTGTGGATGCAGTGTCATTCAAAAAGATAATCAGTTACAGCTGAAGTTATTCAGCAACATTAGTGCAGATGCATTTGGACCATCCTCCACCTTTTTAAGTGTGATTGATTGACCTCTTTGTTAAGCCATGCAAACACTATATGAGTTATCGAATAGCAAATGGGTTTCTCCCTGTGAATTTCAGGTAAGTTATGCCTAAGAAATGCTGAGTGTAGTGTACTGGGCAGTGCAAATACTGTAGTAACAGCCAACCAGCTGCTTGTACTGTATGTCGTGGTCATAAATCCCCATGAGGATACAATGACAATGTCCCACAAACGACTTTTGAAGACGCCGATGTTCTAAAATAGTCTGACACCTACCACATTCCCTTAAAACTCTAGAAGACTAATGCCAAGAATACAATTTACGAACTTATTACGCCAACAGGAACAATGTGAGCAGGAGTTTTAAAGCTGAGTGTACTTTTATGTCTGTCCATGCTCATGAACATGTTGTATGTTGTGAAGCTTTAGGAGCAGTTGTTATTGTTATTCTGGCCTCATGACATGGAAAGTGATGCCACGGTGAGGACATGCCCTAAATGGACACATGCTATGTTGGAGGTGGAGCTCTGCACACAGACAAGAGATGCAAGCGTATTATCACAGTTCTTGTCGTCCAACCAAATGACCCTGAGGCTGACACTCTCATTCATACATGTACTCCTCAATAGCTAATCCCTAAGTCCAATTCTGTGTCTATTTTTATACATATCATAGACAGAAAAAGACGAGTACTAATCAACTAATAGGATTGGGAGTGAAATGAACATTTTATAATGTAGTCCGTGTAAGCCAAAGAGAGGGAGGAGAGTTTGCACTATAAAGGCGGACAAGACAAACCGGGAAACACACTAGGAAACTAGCAACACCAGCTACAGAACGGTGCTCACATTCAACAATCAAGAGCAAAGCAGAGGACGCCCTTCCAAAACCAGGTAAGATCTGGACTGTCATCACTCTGAAAAAAAAAACGCACTTAGACTTTGAGGTCCAAGTGAAAGAGTTTTGGACAGCTGTTGATTTGGATTCAGTTTATATGAGAATGTGGCATAGTATTTGTGCACTCTCAGGAAAAAAAGGTACAAAAGCTGTCCCTGGGACAGTACCTTTTCAAAAGGTACAAATTTGTACCTAAATGGTGCATTTTAGTACATTTGTACCATAAGTGCACATATTAGTATCTAAACCTTTTGAAAGGGTACTGCCCCAGTGACAGCTTTTGTACCTTTTTTTCTGAGCGTGTACTTAAATACAAAGATAACAAGATGCTATCATGCAGACAAGAGACTGAGGAGCATCAGTTGTTTGCATATTCAATGTTTTGCTTTCCATTTATTCCTGAACCTAAACTTGATGCTAACTGATATAACTCTAACCTAAAGGAATGAGGTCGTCTATATGAACGACAGTCAACAGGAACGATAGTCATCTAAATGACATATGATGCTTAGACTTTGCATCTTGATTGCACTTTAGAAAAGACTATGATCATTGTGTTTTGTTATAATTTCTATGGCACAACAAAAAGTTTAATATTTGTTTCATTTTCTTACTCTTGAACAACACAATCAAATCAATTTATAGAAATATAGTGTGATTTTTAAACAAGAGCATGATGGATGAATTTTGCTGGCCAAAATAAGTGTCTTATTTTTCATGTGATTTATTCATACTTATTTACACATGAATAGTAATTAATTCAGCTTATTTGTTGGGATGCTCCTATTTAGACTTTGAAATATTTATATATTTAAATATTTATTTTATTTTATTTTTTTCCAAAGGCCATGCAGTCCCACATTTTAAAGGAATTTAACTCGACTTATATTGAAATGTTTTCTGCACATTTATATAATGTATTTAGCACAGTACAACTCATTTTGCACGCGCTTTAATAAGTGACAAAGTTGACTAAACACTTTTCAAACATAGTGCTTCAATATTAAAAGTACACTGCAGTTAGTTGGCCTCATTCACAGAGACACATTAGAAACAGATAAGAGCTAATCCTGAGTGCAGCTTCTCTGGAGGATTGTGAAGCAGTCTATCGTTATGCTAATCTCCTCTTCCTTGATTAGCCCGAGTGGATTGAAATCTCAGCAGGACAACATATAAACATGAATGGTTTTCCAAACACTCTTCTCAATTCAGGGAAGGATGTTGGTATTTTTAATGTTTCTAAATCAAACGACTGCCCTCTACTGGCACATTTTATACTCTAACCTTTTCACTTCTTATTTCAGAACGCTTCAGCTGACTTTCCATAACCATGACAAAGTAAGTTTGTGCATATTCATTTATTCCATCAATTTATAAATACTTGAAATGGGACATACAGACATTGAAAACATCATAATCAACATAATTTCTCTGTATCCTACAGACTATTCAATATTTTATTCATATTAAGCAGCCTTCGTGTAATGCTCCGACACCCTGTTCACTAGTAGCATTAAATCTGTAGAAGTCTTTTTGGTCTTCAATCCTGGTGGATTACCAGATTATAAGAAATCCCCTTTAGAGGGGATCGACAGGATTACCACAAGAGTTTAAAAGTAACAGTGCAAAGCTTAGCATATGCAGATGACTAATCACCTCATGGAGACTAACATATTAAAAGCATGCAAAAGCAACAGATATTGAACTCTCATAATGATTATCAATGATTATAATATCAAAACTTTATGTAATTTCTACAGGGTTTACAAGAAGACTAGTGGCAATGGTTCGGTAAGGCTCCTTTCATACGGTTTACACTTCCCATTAATTGTCTTCTGCTCCACATGCACATGCTCTCAACCAGGATAGTCCAGTTACCCTAGCCCAAACATAAAAACTCAAAGCATCCCACTCCAAAACTTAAAATAAATATTATGCATTACACACAATTTAAATCACTATATAGGCTAGTAGTAATCATAAAACAGTCCGTTTTCATGAAGGAGGAGTTTATTGGATCCCATCCCTCACAAAACTCATCATCTAGCACGGTTTTATCATAAAACTGGTAAAATATTTCAATGTAAGCATTTTATTCAAATATCATTCATGCAATATTTCAAACCTTTGCATTTTATGCAATATGTCAAACTGGGAAAACAACAGAAGTAGCTCCGTTCTGGGGGGAAACCGTAGACTTGGCAACGCTGACCTCAACATATTTTTAAGGCAAAAACACACAATAATCATCTCAGTAATAATTTATTACAGATATGCCTTTATTTGGGGAGAAGAGACTTCGTGGATCATGTGGAACGTGTTGACCCAGTTGGTACGTTCTAGGAATAAAGTATTAGTCCCTAAGATTGTGGGAAGTTTTTAACTTTTTAAAAAATTAAATATAGATATATATATGTATATCTATAGACCCTACACTTTTCTAGTTCAAAAGACTTGTAATTTCCCTCTCAGATGGGGTGCTCAAGATTGATTCTTCAGCTCTTAATGGAAAGAAAGGTATGATTTAATGTAATACATTATGAACATTTGTCATTCATTTAATTCATTTAGACTAAATTATTTCATTTTTTAGTGTGGGTACAGCTTGCATGTGCCTTCCGCTATGGACGAGAGGATCTGGATGTGATTGGAGTTTCCTTCAGAAAAGACATCTGGATAAAGCGCATTCAGATCTATCCTTTTGAGGGAACCAAGCCCCCAAACACTCCAATGCAGGATGCACTTTTGAAGAAAGCTGGAGACCAAGGACATCCCTTCACTTTTGATGTAAATTCACAATTATGCATTATGCATTGAGAAAACAATCAAGGACATCCTTCATTTGTGCCTCCCCTGTTCTGTCTCAGATTCCAGTACATCTTCCATGCTCAGTGTCCCTTCAACCAGCACCAGAGGATGCCGGGAAGGTACAGTAGCAGAAATAAATGCACAAGCGCAAATACACTCACAAACAATCTATAATATGAAACGTGATTTCTTTTACAGCCTTGCGGGGTTGACTATGAAGTCAAAGCCTATATTGCAAATGAAGAAGATGAGATAGATGAAAAAGTTGACAAGAAGTAAGTACTGCTCCATTTTAACATAAACATACTCTCTGATGAAATGAAAACATTTTTACTCTGATTCCAATAATAGGGACACTTGCCGTCTGATAATTCGTAAAATCCAGTATGCACCAAATGAGCTAGCAGCTGGACCCAAAACTGATCTCAACAAACAGTTTATCACTGCAGACAAACCAATTCACGTAGAGGCCTCCATGGAGAAAGAGGTACAATGTTTTAAATACCTGTTGTATAATACATGAATTTGTGATATTTTCATCATATGCAATTCCACGTTGCTTCATTCACTGATGATTTCTCACCTTTCAGCTCTACTATCACGGAGATCCTATTCCTATCAAAGTGAAAGTGAATAATGAGACCAGTAAAGTAGTGAAGAAAATCAAAATCAGTGGTAAGTATTTTTAATATTCATAATAATAAGCAAAACAGACAGTTTTCATCCATTTAAACTACTTAAAAAGGGTATATGCGATTTTTACATATACAAAATCAGCACAAAAAAAACATCTTTAATGAAAAAACTTTAATGGTCCCTTCGGGTCTCTATTGGTAATTTGTTGCCTTCTATTGGTGGCATGTTAAGACCATTCATTCCTAACAGAATATGGCCCAAAACACAAAACTGAAAAGGGTTGCCAGGTCTATGTAACAAAACCAGCCCAAAGGTCAATTTCACAGGAAAACCCCGAACTTGCCAACTCTGCTACTGGAAACCATTTGGTAATGGTTTTAATGGCTTACAGTTTATAGTTTGTTTGTCATGATATTTGTAGTGGAAGTCATTAGAAGTTCTGTGATGGTTTCTATTGCTCTGTAAAAGCAAGATGGTGGAGCACATCTGCGTTCTGCTTAAGATGAACTTACATATGCCATGTTTCTATATTAGTGTAGCCTAATACGTACCTCGTGACTTGACATTATTTAGCAAAGCCAAATGTATCTCAGTATCGTTATATATTCCGTTTTCTTGATGTTGCATAAGGGGGCATGGACGGACAATGTGGTCGAAGCCCGTGTTTGTTTTGGTGGTCCTGTGCGACATCTAGTGGTTAAAAATCGTATATAGAACCTTTAAGAATGATTAATTATTGCTTTTAAGTAGAAGTATATGTGTTTCCCACAATGATCCAGAATAAACTTCAGCTCATTGTGTGTTTCAGTTCACCAAATTACAGATGTACTGCTTTACTCAGCGGACAAATACCACAAATGTGTCCTGAATGAAGAATTTGGGTGAGTGCAAAGAACTTCACATCACATTTGTGAATTTGACTTAAAATTTGTATTATATTTGAAGCACATTTAATAAATAATGTTAAAACTGATCAGTCAAATAATATAATAAATTTTAAACATTTTTCATATGTTGTATAAAAAGCCATCAAGTTTGTTTTTGATTGTTCTTGAGAGGTTAACAAACACATTTTTGTAACAGGGACCAAATCAATGCAAACTCCACCTTTGAGAAGGAATATAGAGTCACTCCTCTGCTTGCTAATAACAAAGAGAAACTTGGTCTTGCACTGGATGGCAAACTGAAAGATGAAGACACCAACTTGGCTTCTTCAACAATGTCAGTTAAACTTTATTACAACAGTCGAATGTATCCTTAAATAGGTAGTTAGAAAATGTAAAAGCCATCTGCATTAGACAGATTTTCATGCTTATAGTCCAAATAACATCTCTGTTTTTTATACATTGCAAAAAAAATCTAAGGACTATTATTTATAAAAATTCAACGACAGATAAACAAGGTGATTTATCTGAATCTCTCTATCTCTCTGCAGTCTGCTACCCAGCATGGATAAACAAATGCAAGGCATCGCTGTTTCCTACAAAATTAAGGTTACCCTCGTGATGGGAGGTGGTCTCTTGGGAAGCCTAACATTAAGGTTTGGATCTTCATATTTGCTTTCATCCAATGTGTCAGTGAAAAGTCATAGAGTGCATTTTACCTCTGATGACATTTGCTGAGCTTTTAAGGAAAATCTTTCCCTTGATAATGCCCAAGCACAACTGCTTAATGAGGAACAGTCTGCTTAGTTACCTTGTCATAAACCAACAATGAAAATAAATCCAGCAGTACATAGTGTGATGTGGTTTACCATTGTGAGCAGTGAAAGTACTCAATACATTTTTATTTTCTGTACACAGTGATATTACTGCTGAACTCCCACTGGTTCTAATGTCACCTAAACCAGCAGGTGAGGTTTCTGTACTTTTATATCTAAAATGAAGGCGCCTTTTGCATGTGAGGTCCAGTTTTCCAAAGATCGTTCTGTATTTGTGACCATAACTTATTTTAAATTTCAAATAATACATATTATACCCTGTTTATAAAGTGGCACTGCCATGAAACATTCTAAAAAGCATCATTTTCTTGTCTTCTAACTGCATGCTTGTGCATTCTCAAATTGAGCAGAAGTGTAAGTATCAATGTAAACTTGTTTCCCATGTAGAGAAAGAAAAAATGTTTTGACTTTGAGGCTTTAACAAAAATGAAACTTCTTTTTTTTTTTTTATCCAGGACTGATGTCAACCTTGAATAGACTCTACAGCCAGTGATGGAGAGGAGCAAGTCAGAAGGAGAGACACTCAGGAATAGATGCAGATTGCAAACAATATAATTTCATGAGCCATAGACTATAGACACTTCCTTGTTGCAAATACCTGTTTAGAAGGAATTAGCTGTTAAAAATGGGCTAAAGGCCTTGTACACTAAGATGAACTCAATGACACTGAAATCAAGCGCTGGTCTGATGCTGATGTCATGTTTATTTCTTCTGCCTTTATCATGTAATCTCAGATTAATAATGTTTTAGTTTATTTTTGTATATGAATGTAAAATATGAAGGAGTAATTAACAATTTACTTTATGTGTATAAATATAATTATATTGAATTGTATTTTGTTTTTGTTGTTCTGTCTGTGGTGATGGTGGAAATTAATAAACATTGGACTGTTATTTGGGCCACTACCAAAGTCTTTCCTATTATCCTAAAATTACACACACACACACACACACACACACACACACACACACAAATATACATATCTATCTATCTATCTATCTATCTATATATAGTTAGAACATTAACAATATGTAGCCTATCATGTACATGTAACACTTACAGAAATGTATGTATATATAGACTTCCGACTTCAAGTATTGTTAAATGTTAAATGGAATGTATGAATATTAATAATCTATTAGCATATGAAAGCAGTGAGTGTCACTGGTGAAAACGACTGAGTCGCCGTTTCTGAATGAATGAATGAATGACTCTTTTCCTGGTTGCAGCAGTGGATTAGCATTAGCAGTGTCAGTTTAAGCTGCATATTCGCTTGTGCGTCTGAATTCACCTCAAATCGCAGCGGCTTTACACTCAAGGTCACCTCAACAGAGCTGCTGTACGACAAAGGTAAGCTTCACCTAGTTTTATTCTGTGCATTCGTGTACATGGTCGTGTAGTTCACCGTAAAAGCGCATAAACATCAAACGGTGAAGAAGAACGAAGTGTGAGAGAATGAAGATGCAACTGCGTCACTTTCAATTTCATCCTATTGAAACTCTTGGTTAGCTTAAGCAAAAGGGAAAATAACAAACATTTGCCGAAGTGCATGTATGTATTTTAAAGAGTTGCGGTTGTGCTATTTAAAATATAAATCCATTACAATTATGTCCGAGAAATATCGCAGAAGTTGCTGTAAATCTGTAGGACAGACTGTTGCGAGGTCTGTAATCATGTTGTCAAATGTCATAGTAAATATGCTGGGCAAATACAGATCAGAGCATATTGATTTGTTAAGTTTGTTACGCAAACCATTCCGTAACACTCAGCATCTGACTCTATACTTAAATAGCAATTGCATGA
Source organism: Tor tambroides (assembly GCA_021397915.2). NCBI lineage: Eukaryota > Metazoa > Chordata > Actinopteri > Cypriniformes > Cyprinidae > Tor > Tor tambroides. Next base: position 37,686 of record JAFVLL020040440.1, read on the forward strand.
TTGTTTTAGCTAGCTCACATATTCTGTTCTGCATCGGGTGTATAATAATATTTTTGGGCCGTGTGAAGCTCCCAGCATGCTCTGCGCGCACTACGTTGTTTCCGGTTAGCTGCTGGCTACCGTCAGACACCGGGATGATCAGACCTTATTCACCGGGCCCGTGTGTTTCAAGTAAACCCGCTGGTCTTCGTTACTGGAACTGTAATATCGATGATTACCGGCAGCAGTTCGAGAGTGACAAGCAGTGGTCCGCTAGACGTCAGTTCATTGTGAAACACATTGAAGAGTACGAGGGAAATGCTCTTGATAAGCTACTGGCCCTGTCGATGGTGTGGGTTAACCATGTTTTCATGGGATGCAGGTGGGGATTGGATTGAATAGGACGTGAGAATTGGGCTGTTTGACTATTTTTGGCGGGAGTTTGAGTGAATACTTGTATCACAAAAGTCATGGCCAAGTTTATTTTATGTAATATTTATACAGACCATCTTAATTGCAAAGTTATACATAAGTAATGCCAACCAAGGCATGTCATGAACATTATGGCTGTTCTTTCTTTGGGCAGGTATGGCTCCCAACTGATGCACAAGGTGCTTGAGATGGCAGAAGGGATTGATGTTGGCGAAATGCCCTCGTATGAACTAGTTCCTAACGCCGAAGCAAAAAAGAGGCCACATTCATCTGGTGGAAGTAAGTCTGTGCTTGAAATGAATCTATCTGTCTCTCTGTCCATCTACCTATCTATCACACAAACATTTTTATATTCCATTTTGTGAGTGTTTTGCACCAAATAAATAAAATTTAAATATTTTATTCAGCATTTAAACAAAATAACCTTGAGTAATCACATTTGCATGTAAATGGATATTTAATAATGTATTATTTATATCTCAGGTGAAGAGCCAATGAGGAAGATGCCTGTGTCAAAATTCACATCCAGACCTCGATTTGAACCGGTACACTTTGTAAGTGGCGGAAGCAGCGGCAGTGGAATCGGAGAAACTGACGAAAAAGAAAACGAGAAGGAGCGCAGGAGGGGTGAGATGAATGACGTAAGACAAAGGGAGCCAGATCATCCGTCGTATAATGGCAACCGTGGCAATGGCTCCTCTTCCTCCTCGGGCTTCCTTGAGACGGGGAGGTATGGTTATGATTCTTGGCCTGAGCACAGAAGTAAGGACGTGGCCTCGGGCAGCACAAGTGGCCTTGGCTTTGGCAGCAGAGGGTCCACCCCGAACTTCATGGGCAAAGTGCAACAGGAGTACACCGCTAGATATGAGGCGCATACTGCCAGACAATTGGACTCATTCTCACAAGCAGGCCGAGTTGATGGATACGGAGGTTCTGGACGGCCTGGAACTTGGGATAGTGGACGGCGTGGACTGGGATTTGGACATCAGGATAGGCCGACCTCCAGCAAGGCTTTCAGTAGGGTATACGACGGTCCAAGCAGAGGAGGATCTGGCCTTCTCCCAACACCTTCACTGCCGTCTTCTATCCCCTCATCAACAATTGATGAAAAACAGAGACTGATTACTAGAGTATCATCTGCCGTTGCCGTTACCCTGAGAGATCCTGCGTTCATGAATGGACCCGACATGCCAAACTACAATTTCATACTCAGCCGCAGCATTCAGGCTTGCAAGACGAACCCAGAGTATATCTATGTTAATTTAAGAGATATTCCACCCACTGACCTTCCTAAAAACAGAAAAGTACCCTCTGAAGGATATGCATGTGAACTGAGGTGTCAGTCTGTGTACCTTGCCACAGGGTACTCTGGGAGCAAAAACGGTGCCAGAGACCGAGCGTCAGAACAGGCTGTCAAGCTGTTCATGAGGCCGGTGGAAATTCGTGTCCTGCAACGGCAGTACAAGCGTACTTACGTTAATGACATGGTGGTGTGCCAGGTTAACACTCCAAACCCAATCCTTCCCCCACCTCTTCGCAACCCTGAAGACAAACCGCCCCCTAGTACCAAGGGCCAGTATGAGCCTGACCGAAGCAAACACTGGACAGAATTTGTAATCATGGAGAACGCGCACGATGCCATCTGTATACTCAACAACTCGGCTGCGTTCAACCGCATGAAAGTTGATTACACTTTTGGCCCAGTTCCCAACAGCAATTTATGGCTCTGTAGTGTGTACTTACAGGACGAGCTGGTGGCGCAAGCCAGAGGGACCAAGAAGAGCTCAAAACACGCAGCGGCGGAGGAGGCGGTAAGGAAGTTGCGAATGAACCAGGCTGCTCGTCAAGAAGAGCAGGAACAGCAGCAGAATTTTTCTGGAGGGAACCACACTTCAGACCAGCCTGGTAGTCGCTACGCCCAGCAAAGCAACAAGAAAGCGCAGCTAGGTGAATTGGTTATCCTTGAAAACTCAGATAATGCTATTTGCATAATAAATGACACTGCTCAATTTAATAAAGTGCTTGCTGACTACAAGTTTACGGTTCTGCCGGACCATCGCTGGCGGTGTGAAGTTTACCTCGGCGGTCGGTATGTGGCTGCGGGCGTTGGACCCAAAAAGACGGTGAAGCACATTGCAGCAGAGGAGGCCCTCGCTACACTTCGGCGCACACAAGCTGTGGTGAAGTCCAACCTCAGGAAGGAGGGCCACGTGGATGCAATTTCCCGAAATCAAATCATGGCTCGTTCTGGCGAGGAATCCATGCGGCAGGAGATCAAGGAGGACAACATTGGTAACCAGCTGCTCCGTAAGATGGGCTGGACGGGTGGTGGTTTGGGTAGAGAAGGAGAGGGCATTGCTGAACCCATCAAGGTCAAAGAGCAGTTTACCAGGGAAGGACTGGGTATGGACATGGACAGGCACAGTAATCAGCTGACAAAGCGTGATATTGAGGAAATAATTCGGAATTATGCGAGTTCAGACCGTCAGGATGATCTGCGCTTCTCCACAGAGCTTAACAACGAAGAGCGGCGGCAGATACACCAAGTATCCCAAAGATACGGGCTGCGCAGCAAATCATACGGACAGGGCCGACAGCGCTTCCTCGTGGTTAGCCGCAGAGTTCAGAAGGAACAGCTGATTGGTCAGCTATTGCAGGAGGGGCAGGTGGGACGATATGAACTGGTGAAACCTCAGGCTTCACAATGACTAGGCTTAACAGGCCTCTGAGAAACCAACTGATGACCATTAATAAAAGCAAAGAGGTTTTACTTGTTATATTTCCTGTTAATTTGTTTCCGAAGAGTGTAAAATATTTTTTCAAAAATGGAAGGTGAAGCCTGGAAAATCTGTCAGTTCTCAATGACAACAGTGTGTACCCTTTGCCTCTTTAACATGTATTTCTGTACAATTTGTCCAGATTTGCTGTTGGTTCGTTTAAGACCAGAGGATGAACACACGTTACTAACTAAACTTCGTCATATCATGTATCCTGTGAATGATATTTATTGACATGGATATTAGTAGTGGGGCCTTATGGCAGCATGTGCTCCTCTCTGAAATGACATTCCGTTTTATGTTTTCACAATGAACAATATATCATTCACTCAGTCATTCATCTGTTGTAAGATAAACACTTAAAATATAAAAATAACTTTTAAGTAATTACAAAACAGTATATATTTTTGTCATTTTCTGGTTGTTGATTGTAGAATTAAATATTTATCTCAACCTTTCAACTCCCTGTCTGGCAAATGCCTGAGCAGCAGTCACTGTGAAGTTGTTTGCTATTGCGAATACTGTCAACCAGTCTGCTTGTATTGACACATTAAATTTAGTATGGTCATTGTCCATTTCCTAGTTCATTTAATGAAATGTAAATGCTTATCTTTGTTCAAGAACAAACACCATAGAGTTCATTTTACTGTTTATTTA
>JAFVLL020040442.1:0-30408 GCA_021397915.2 Tor tambroides
TGTATGTGTGTGTGTCTCTGTGTGTGTGGGTGTGTGTGTGTGTGTGTGTGTGTGTGTGTACTCCATAAAAACTAGAACATCCTGTCCAGTCAGAGAGCCGGAGTCCTGAAGGAATTCTGCAGTTTATCCTCCAATCCAAGCGATTCCAGCTAACAGTTCCTGAGTGGCTCTAGTCAGGTCATCAACTTCCAGCTGTTCAAGCTAAATCTTTGTGTGTGTGTGTGTGTGTGTGTGTGTGTGTGTGTTTCATAGAAGCAGCTAGTGTACTTCTGTCAAAGCGTTCTCTCTGGACTAACACTGTAGGAGTGGAGATCTGACAGCGCAGCAGGACTGACACAATCATTGAGAAACTATCCAACATCTCTGGCTCTTCTCTGCCCATAAAATCGCTTTAGTTCCAGAGAGCGTTTGACCAGGACGAAGAAAAGAACGAACGTTTCCCTCGCTCATCAGAGGACGCCAATCTTCTCAATGCTTTCGTCTGCTCAGGATTGTCAAGTGTGCAATTAATATTTCCATGGACAACAATGATTAACATTTCCAATCATGAAAGGCATTTGACTTCAGTAAATCCAGTGCTCAAATGCTGTGTATTTTCTGAGTAATTACTGCCTGACTGGTCTCTGTGTGAATGTCCACAAAACTGGAAGACTTTCTAAATGTATGTAAGCGGCAGTTGATTTTCGAAAAGAAAATTTAAGAGATAAAAAAGAAGAATTAGAGAAAATCAATAAATTATGAATAGTTTATTGCTATTGTGTGAATAGTATGTAGTTGTGTAATCAATAAACAAGTAACTGTACATCGATTATGAGTATTTTAAAATGAAATATAGTCTAATTACAAGGACTTCATTTTTGAAATCTGATTATGTAATCCAGATTACATGTGATCCGTTACTACCCACAAACTAACTAAATCCTTCTGTTCAACCCAGAACGAGAGATTCTGAATTACACAATATTGCTTAATGTTGTTGCTAGGATGTGGTTGCTAGGGAACTAAGGTAGAGTTTGATTGGAGGATTGATCTTTGACGTCAACGACAAAAGACCTGCTTTCTTGTAAAAACGTTTTTTGCATTTAGTTTGAACATCAGACCCATCAGAACTGTCTTTGCTCCATATAGAGCAGAAACAAGAGAAGGCAGAGGCTGAGAATCGCTCTCTCAGACAGACAGCTGTCGTTTAGAGAAGAAGAGAAATGAAGAGCTGCAGACGGACAGACAATGAGCTGGTCTTCTTCACTTCATTGAGCGCAGGCTCTGGTGGAGACGAGGAGCTCAGGCCTGTCTGTCTCTCGCCTTGAGACGCCGACGGAAAGAAACGCAAATATAAATGAACGAATGAAACATACATTCACATTCAGAGTCAGTCAGAAGCTCATAATCCACAGATCAGACTTAGAAACGCTGGTTTGTGATCAGACGCTCAGAACAGAGAGAATGGAGGAATGAAACTCTCTCTCGCTCTCTTTCTGAATGTCTTTCACGGGGTTAATGAGCAAATCTGTCGCTGTCAGACTCTCATTCCTTCTGTTCTCTGCTCAGCCACGCCCTAATGCACCCAGCTGTCAATCATCTTTCCTTCCCTCCTTATTCTCTTCTCTCTCAGAAACCTTCTCACCGTTTCACTCTATATCTATCTATCTATCTATCTATCTATCTATCTATCTATCTATCCATCCATCCATTTTGAATATTTTCTTCAATATTAGAGATAAATTATGAAAAAATAATGATTGTTAGTTGATGGTTCTCAAAGAATGCATGTGTACCAATCCGGTATTTTTGTAAATGTATGCAGTCTTTGTCTTTTATATAATAACGATATTATTATAAATATAATAAGTCCCGCCTTTAAAATAAGAGAACCAATCATAAATCAGCAACGTCACTGTCTGCTCAAAATCACGTGTGCATTGACTGGACCGACCTGAAATAAACAGCTCTTCTTCTGGATAATGTCAGATTTAATGAATAACAGAAATGTTTGTATCAAGAAATAATTTACAGTGCATTTTTAATGTTTTCAGCATGTGCAACATGGTAAAAAAAAAAAACAGGCAAAACTACAGCTACCAAAATGAATCTACATGCCAGCGACAGGTCATATTATCAATCCCTTTATTTGTCTGTGCTGTTGTGCTGAGTAACACATCCACTGTGAATCTCATTGGTCCAGAATGCTGCTTCACATACACTCTTAAAAATAAAGGTTCTTCATTGGCATCAATGGTTCCTGAAGAACCTGGAACATCCATGAAACCTTTCACATGCAGAAAAGGTTTTTTATAGTCGAAAAAAAGGTTTCTTGGATTTTTAAAATGTTCTTCAAATTGGTTCTTTTAGGAACTGTTCACTGAAAGGTTCTTTGGGGAACCAAAAAGGGTTCTTCTATGGCATCACTGCAAAAACACCCTTTTGGAGCCTTTATCTTTAAGAGTGTAACTGTAGATTGCATTTGGTCTGTTTGTGTGGTGCTTCACATTCAGCGTGAAACACTGGTAAATCAGGGTGAGATCGGGTGAGAGTCATGATGTTTCTCAGAATTGAGCCACATTAATGTGCATTTCAGCTGATTCCTCATGGATGATGTTCTGAACGCAGTAATAAGACTGATAAATGAACTGGAGTGTCAGCAGAGATTCACAACCATCATATTCTTATCATCTCTAATGGTGCGTGAATTTCATTAAAGTGATGCAGCGCACCTACCTGTGCTGGATCATACGCTGACTTTGGCAATGTGATTCTGAAGGAGAGCATTGAGTGTTTCTTTGATAAAGTTAAACAGCTGAATTTCTGTATCTATGTGAATCATCAGTTATGGGGAGGTTATTGGTGTTGTTTGATTGACTGGGTTGCACACTGACATTGAGATGGAGTCAAATGTTGATTTAATGGATGAAATGAGCAGTAAGCATCTAGAAAAAATTACTGAGATTGAAATACTAATATATATATATATATATATATATAAACACACACCGCCATTTTTGCATTCTTACCCTTGTGAAAAAGAAGTGTGCTTAATTGTATTGAATGTGCACTTGTAGTGTACTTCAAATCTTAGTGTATATATATATATATATATATATATATATATATTATAAACACGCTTAAGTACACTATTACAAATTGACCTTTATAATAATGTCAAATTAAAAGCTTTACTCTGAAGTACACTTTAAATCATTATGATTTAATAATCTTTTGTTTGTGTTTTAAAGAAGTACACTTATTTTGACGTGTGACTAACATAGTCATTACATAGTCATAAGTACTTGATTTTCATTTTAACTGTAGTGTTACACTGTAAAATAAATAAATAAATAAAAAATTTTAAGGCAACCAGCTTCAGCAGATTTTTGAGTTTTCTCAACTTATTTTTGTAGGAGATTCTCAACTTTTTGTTGAAACTTAAAAACAAGAAGTTGAGAAAACTCAAAAATCTGCTGAAGCTGGTTGCCTTAAAATTTTAAGTTGGCTCAACTTTTTTTTTTACAGTGTACTCATTTAACAGATTTTACATGTACTAATTTGCAGCTTTATTTTTAATATATTGTAAAGAGTCCACTGAAGGCGAGCGTAGTGAAGAACCCAAGTGCAGTTATTTACAATTGTGAAATCCAAACATCCAAACAGACTCAGACTTGACATGAAATGAAACAGGCTTGACATGGTATGAACAAACTAGACTCACCGACAGCAGGTTACAACATCAATACACGACCAGAAACAAAGGCAAGGACATGGCTACTTATAGCAAACACTAAGAGTCACATGACAAGAACCAACCAATGGGAAACAAGACACATGACTAATACAACCAATCAGAACATGCACATTGAACAAGGGAACCAATAGCAAAGAGACATGAGGGCAAGGGAAGCATGACACAAACAGGAACCATAACTAAACTTCAAAATAAAAGACATGAAAACATGAACATGAAACAAACCCCAAAACAGACCTTACATATATTTAAATATTAAATATTTAAACATTTTAATAAATATTCATACTTAAGAATATATTATATTTAAATACATGACAAATAACTTTCATAATTGCTCATCGGTACTTCAGCAGTACTTTAACCATATTTCAAATACAATAGAAGTAATTATGAAATTACATATAAAGATACTTAAGAACTACTTAAGTGAGTCAAAAACACTCTAAAGTTCAGCTTTAATTGTATTTAGAATCATTTTAAATTATAACAGCCTTTAACATGCAGTAAAGTGCCTGAAAACATTGCATTCAGTTTATACTTAAGTATACTCTTTTAAAGTATATTACATGTATATCTGTAATAAGTACTCTTTTTAAAAAGATGCTAAATCGCACATATTTTTCACAAGGGTATTCATTTAAATAGTGTATTCATACTTTTTGCATAATTTGACACAACTGATTGGCTATAAAGATACTCTGTTCCCGAATGATATTTCCCTTGATGTTTTCCCCTCATAAAGCGACGGTGTGTTACTGACAGCCTCTCGGTGAACTCACGATTACCAAACATCTGGAAACGACAAACCCTCAGCAAAAACAGCAAACCCACCGCAATAACTCATTCAAGGGAATAAACCAGATGTGCTGCCCGCGTCCGGACAGCAGAAAGCTGTGTTTCTGTGGGAAAGCGAGCTCATGTTTTCTCTGCCTGCTCCGGTGAGCGCGCTCAGGGTTCGAGTCTGTCACGCCTCAGCCTGATTGGCTCAGACGGCTCTTTTAAAACACTTCCACTGCACTGTTGAGGAATGAACTCCAGAAAGTCTAAACTGAAGTTCTGCCACCAAAAGCCAGCTCATGTCTCTCGAGAGAAAGAGAGAGAAAAGCGCTGGCTCCACAATCCAAAACCGTCTTTGCCAAATTACAGCAAAATCAAGTTAGAGGAATACTCCGTTTCTGGCCAAACTGGAACATCGCTGAATGTTTAAAGTGCATTTTATTGCGTTTTATTCTTGCACTGGTGAGAGTTTGTGGGAAAGCAGAGATTTATCTGGACGTGTTCAGAAACTCAACCAGCGTTGTAATGCTTTTCTTAATACTTTTGTGTTTTTTGTAGTCAAATATCTAAACATCTTAACACATTTATAGTTACTTTTGAGAATGCAATACTCCGTGTTTGTAGGAGAAAGAGTTAAAGTTAACCATTCTTTACCCATCTGAATATTTGCTTTCATTGATTTGGTCACACATTGGCATTGAGTCAAATGTTGGTTTAATGGACTAAATAATCAGTAACTATCTAACGATCACCAAGACTGAAATACTTATGATCTGAACACATTGGATGGCCTATATTATGTTGTTTTCTTAATATCTTTATGCTGTTTTCCATGTTGTTTAGTAAACATCTTAATAAAAAACAAGACACGTTTAGAAACAAAATTGTACAACACGTGGATTAAGTTTATTTTTCATACCACAAAGGTAAATTGATTTGTCTTGAGAGGTTTATGCCTAAAAACAGATTTTTCAATGGTTAATAAAATAACCAAGGTTTTTTTTTTGGCTTATAAATCTCCCATTATGCTATATTATTACCAAATCGTGAATTCAATCTTTTTATCAGCTTGTTTGCTTTCAGTTAGCTTTTGCACCTCAGTTTTTGTTTTGTTTTTTTAGGTTAAAAAACAAAACATAATTTGTGGATAATGTTTTCAATATTCACTCTGAGGAGCATAAGCTCAGAGCAATGAGGCAATGGGTTTCAAAAAGAAATGCAAAACCTGTGCTAAACGCAAGAAAGCAAGCTGACAAAAGACATTTGGTGATAATATATAGCATAATGAATGATTTTCAGGGCTACAAGGGCTAACAGCACAGATATTGAGTAAAATCATTTCTAATTAGATTTTCAGCATTGTTGAATATATCATATGGTCAAAGTTTATGCTAGATGGCCTTCGCTATTAAATCATTAGATACAATATACTTTATATTTACATATGTTTGGTACATTATAATTACATTTAAGGTATGTATATTTAATTGACACTTGTAGTTACACTCTTAATGTTACACCTAACTGTAACCCAAACTTTATCTCAAATCCTAACCACTATAACCCTCAAAATAACAACCCTAAACCAACAATCACTCCTAAAACAAACCTCATTAGCAGCAAATGTGGGGTTTTCCAGAAAAATAAAAACAGTTACACAGTAAATCCACAGTCCTGTATCTAATATTAGTAGCTAAAGCCAACTAATATCAAGTATGACCAATTATATTTCTAGTCAACAGTTGACCATCTAGTCGATGGATACCGGATGACATTTTTCACCGAACTAATCAGATTGAGATTGTTTATCCACAAAAGTTGGTTAGCTTTGGTCAGGAGAGCATATGATGCCTTAAAATGCTGTCTAGGTAGGAAGCTCACTAGGTTTTGGAACGACAAGTGGAAACTTTCTAATGGACTCCAGAGCGAAGCCAGTGATTTTGATGCATATTCCTCGTTAGAGAATGCAGTGATTAATGATCTGGCCTGTGAAACACAAGTACCCAATGGAGGAAACAGGCTTTTTTATATTGTGAGTGTGTTCAGGTGGGAATAACATTCCACATCTGTACGGAGAAACCCAGCACCGAAGCAGATGTTCGTAATGTGCTGTTTCTGATGTGGAAGTCATTCCATCATTTGCGACGGAGCGCCATGTTTCATAATCAACGCGTTTGCTTATAAAACTGTCTGGAAGTGATGCTGACATCATAAAACTACGGCTGACGACATCATCAGGGGCCAACTGGAACGGCCGATGACATCATAAACACTCATTTTGGTTACTGCACACTTATTCAGCTGCACGACTCCAAAGCCGATCTCATTTGCTATCGGAGCGATCTAGACCGCAGAAAGGTCACACAAACCATCATACGCCTATGTGCTGCGTAACCGGCTCGAGACGGACGTTTAACGGAAATACGAGCGTCAAGCCTTTGGGAACGCTGCTGGAGTCGAGGCGTTTTAGCTTTAAATGTCCTGAAACAGAACTCTAGTCATTATTCATTCATGCAATGTGTGCTGTTGTGTCAGGAAAAGCTGGACAAACATTTATATTTACAGACTGAAGACTCAACATTTGAATGACATTTTTAATTACATTTACACTTGCTAATACAACCTACACAATACTGATAACTGTTACTAAAAATACTACACTGTATGCAATTTCATCATATCTAACTTTGTACTTTTGCTTTTGCAGAGTAAAACAAGAAATATTGATAGATTTGTTGTATCCTTACTTTAAAAAAAAAAAAAAAAAATCTAATGAATTGTTAATGAATTTACAATTCAGACATTAACTATTTTAACTATTTATTTATTTAAATTTATTTACTTATTTAATTACCCTAGAGAAAAATAAATATACTAACATGTATTTAAAATACATTTATGTCATGCTAAGTATACTACAAATACATTTAAATAGCATGTACTTAATAAAATACCCTGCAATTGTACTTTTAGTACACTAAACCGGTATACATAGAGTCTGCTAAATTGGATCAACTAATTTTGTGCTTTAATTGTGCAGATATCCTGAAGTATATTTGATTGTGCTAAAGTGGAACTATTATAATTATACTTCAGGTACACTTTAAGTATCTTGCGTTTAAAGACCAATATTATTCAAAGATCATACAATCCTTATCAATACTGGCATTAAAACACATTTTAGGTTTAATATTCAGAAATGTGCATTGTGCACTAGTACTCCAAATAAAGTTTAATTATATTTTTTATATCAGTCTCGAGTGTTATGTCAGTAAATATGTTAATAGATTTTAACTATACTTAATATGATTTTTTTTTTTTACTACTAGAGTAATGCTGTTGTCAATACTATTGGCTTATATTAAGACATTAGTACTGATAATGTGTTTAATAAATATAATTCACACATGCATTGTAGTAAATACTAATATATATATATATATATATATATATATATATATATATATATATATATATATATATATATATATATATATATATATATATAAATATATATATATATATATATATATATATATATATATATATATATATATATATATATATATATATATATATATATATATATATATTTTTTTTTACTACTAGATAATGCTGTTGTAATACTATATATATCTATATATAGATATGTAGTAAATATAGTAAATACTAATATATATATATATATATATATATATATATATATATATATGTTCATTACTAATAGTAAGACTTATGTGCTTGCAAAAGAGAATATTTTATATACTATTCAGTATATGATATGAAGTTGTTACAGTTTCTTTTTTTACATCTTATGATATTATATTTAATATATTGAAATATAATGGTTATGTTAGTGCACTGAAAGCCGTTATAACTAAACTATATCTGCCCTGTTTTTCTGGATGAAACTTGTAGTTTTGCTGTAATGGTCTGGACCTCTGTTCTGGTCTGGATCGCAGTGCTGTTCTGTGGTTTTAAACAGATGCTCCGTTAGATGTTTCTGTGATGGTTGAAGCTCTTTGAGACGCGGTGTGTGTTATTTGTTGTTGTTGTGAACTCAGAGGAGAAACGGAGCTCTGGATTCATCAGGACATTCATTCAGTCCATTCATCATGCTCTCCTCGGAGCAACCTTTCCTGACAGAGAGAGAGAGTCACCTCTAAAGTTGGACAGCTGTGGGAAACCTCTACATTCTCCGAAACCCATGCAGTGAAGTCTAACAGCACTTACACCCGGAATCATTGTTTACTAAAAAATCCCAAAAGTATTAAACAATTATGATTTGTGAATGTTTTTGAGAGACATCGCTTCTGCTCAGCAAGGCTGCATTTATTTGATCCAAAAAAAATAAATAAAATATTTAAAAAAAAAAAAAATTGTAATATTTTGAGAAAAAAAGGTCAAAATTACGAAAATAAAGTAAAACCTTTCGTGAATAAAGTCAAAATATTTTGAGAATAAAGTCTGCTAATAATCCCACATTTATTTAAATCAATTCTGGTGCTCCCAATCTGGGCCATTTGCATGCGAAATATAGGCTATACTCTCAAAATATTGCAACTTTAATTGCTACGATTTAATTCTTGTAATTTTTACTTTATTCTCAAAATATTTTGACTCTATTCTCGTAATTTTTACTTTATTCTCGAAATATTTCAAATTTATTCTCATAATTTTGACTTTATTCTCAAAATATTATGATTTTAATCTTGTAATTTTTTTTATTTTTTTATTTTTTATTTTTTAGTGTGGCACTAAAACGGCATCATAAACAACAACAGTAAAATATCATCACAATTTCAAATAGCTTTTCTACATGAATAAGTGTTAAACTGTGATTTATTTCTGATGCAGCGCTGTATTTTCAGCATCATTACTCCAGTCTTCAGTGTCACATGATCTTCAGAAATCATTCTAATATGCTGATTTACTGCTCAACAAACATTTCTGATTATTATCAATGTTGAAAACAGTTGAAACAAGTGCTGCTTTCTGAAGATCATGTGACACTGAAGACTGCAGTAATGATGCTGAAAATACAGCTGCAGATCACAGAAATAAATTACATTTTAACACATATTCAAGCAGAAAACAGCTATTTTAAACTGTAATAATATTTCATATTTTTATTGTACTTTTAATCAAATAAATGCTGCCTTGGTGAGCAGAAGAGACTTCTTTCAAAAACATTGAAAAAATCATAATTATCACAAACGTCTGTGTATAGCACATGAATGTGTTTATTTTCAATGTGTGCACAACAAAGCATTTTAAAAGTTCCTCACACAAAACTGTAAATGTCCTGTTCAAAAATTCTACATTTCTTTGAATGCACATGTGTATATAATTCTGTTTCAGTCTTCCAAAAGCATTTAAGAATCAATGTTGCATTAGTAGCGTGAATGTAAAGAATCAAAAGCTGTTTTCTACCCAAACCAGAAACATCCACATGGTGACCGTCACATATTTGTTGTTGATCACAAATGATTTCTGTTACTGTAAACGGCCGCAGAAGTGAGCGCCGCTGACCATAATGATCCCGAATCACGGTCAGGGACTCACGCAGGGATCTGAAGCGTTTGAGATCGCGTCCACTCGCCCTCTAATTGCTCTCCGGCGTCTCGAGCGTTCGGGGTCTGCGGCCCTCAGACGCTCAGAGCCATTACGCCCCCCAGAAGCTTTTAGCGCTTGACAACTGACATTAATTACAGCACTTAGAGCAGTTTTTAATTACACTCAATTACGGCTCTGGTGTAATAACTGATAGGTAGATTGATATTCTGATAGATTGGTGAGAACATCCTTTTGTGCATGTTCCAAAATTAACACAGTAATTATTGTGCTTCTGTAGATGAAGAAATGGAAGTGGTTCAGAGCAGGGAAGAAGGAGAACCAGGCCTTCAGATCCGGTCTGATCTGAAAACCAGTTTTCCTGCTCCGATCGGATTCTAGATTCAAGCCGGTTTGGCTCTTCAACCAGAACATATGAATGGAGCATCTGTTTACTGTAGGTGCAAAAAGCCTGTCTGGCTGGAGAAGGCTATTAAATGAACTCTGTCCATTAGTGTCTGATAAAATCACAAAAGAAACCCGTCTAATTAATAAGCTCAGTGGCAGTGACTTTTGATGCAATCGCCTTTTTTTCAACTCATTGTTTCCCCATCACATCTGTGGAAGCTTGTTTCCACCACAATTCTCATTTTCTTGCAATTTCATTCAATTTCTTGCAGAATTGAATGAAATAAACTTACAATTAAAAAATGTTGTAATTGCGAACGGACTGTTTTTCCCCCTCAGAACTGGACTTCAAAACTTGCAATTTCGAGTTTATTTCATACAATTCTAAATTTGTCACAATTCTAAGAAAAGAAGTCAGAATTGTGGGATATAAAGTCATAATTTCAAGGAAAAATTCTGAATTGTGAGATATAAACTCAGATTTGCAAAAAAAAATATATATATATATATATAAATAAAAAATCTGAATTCTGAGGTATAAACTTGAAATTGCAAAAATTCTGGGTTTATATCTTGCAGTTCTGATTTTTTTTTTTCTGAGAATTGCATGAAAAAAGATGAATTGTGAGATACAAAAAAAAAAAAAAAAAAAAAAACCTTTGTAAATTGTTTTATTCAGTAGTGAGAACAAGCTTCAGCACATACCAGATTGAAAAGTGTTTATTTTAATTAAAAACTGAGAAAATATTCTGGAAATAAAAATTGTATAACGAATTACATTTAACAAATGAAGTGTTGAAACAGGTATCACAATGCAGTTAGGAATTTGATATTTGAGATGGCTTTATTGTCTAATAGGCAATATCCATTTAATGATTTTAATAAATATAATCATTTACTCAGCATGCTGTTTATACTACAATCTGAGCTGCAAATATTTATCTGCCATAACTTTTTTCTACCATTATTTACAATTATTTAAAAAGTACACATCATATTAGAAACCAAAAATGAAAACTGTGAAGTAGTGGTCTATATTTTGCCTTATCTTACACTTAAGTGACCTTTCGATAATAGCTGTTTTTATAGTTGTTATACTTTAATGAATACATTTCAGATTTGAATTGCACTACTAGTGCATGTTTAATACAGTTAAAGTTTAGGTAGTTTGGAATTACCAATTATTTGGGACGTATTACCATGGTATTCTTTTGAAAAACCATGATATATCCAGATTTCTCACTTTACAGTTAAAACAGCTTTAATAAAACACAGAACCATTGCGTGCAGTGGGCGTTCAGATATTTCGAGCATTAAAGCTCTTGTTGTTTAAATTGGCGCTGCGTTGTTGTTATACGTTATTTGGTTTTTGGTTTCGCGGAGATGAATGTATTTCAGCAGGTTCTCTTGAAATGATCTCACTCTGAACTCAGGAGTTCATTGTACCATAACAGCCCATTACCGCCCCCGCCTATATTGCTGGTATTGAAAGTGGATACAATTTAGACGTGGAATAACATAATTCGGGTGAACATGACTTCATATTTTCCCGTGTGGAAACCCTGGCTGAGAAGCGATCAGTCCGTCATGTTGTGTGTGTTTCTGTCATAGTGTTCAGTGTTATTCCAGCGCGCCGCTTATGAGAGTTTGGGGCATGCGCGGGATATTTCACGGACAATCGACTTTCTTCTCTGCTGCTTTCCTGCTTGAGAGTCCACAAATGCACAAATCTGTACTAAAACATAATTAAGTGACTTCATTAAGTGACATCATTTCACTAGAAAGATCCAGTGCTGACATTGGCATGTTTCCTTGTGAAAGAGCAGTGCCACTGTACACTGAAGTATTTGTTTTGGAAAAATAATAATAAATAATTATATCTGCTATATATATATATATATATATATATATATATATATACTTTTAAAAGGAAATAGCAAGTGTGAACTGGAATATGTTTTTAGACATAATTGCAATTGAATAAAAGTGTATTATAGTTAAATTAGCTGACAAATACAATTAAAGTTGAACTTTAAAATTGTTTTTAGCCCTTAAGTAGGACTTAAGTGGCAAATTTCATAATTGTATTGTGCTTTAAAATATGGTTAAAGTACTGCTGAATGTACTGAGCATTTATGATCAACTCAATATACAAAAGAAGAAATATTTGGCTCTATTCTTGAGCAACAATGTGATTCTAGTTTCTGTGTGCTTAAATATATGTGCAATTACACATTTGTAAATTAGTAAATTTAAAATATATTAACTTTGTATAATATCAAATAACAGAGTTAAATTATAATTACATTTTTATATAATTAAATTGTAACAATTATTTCTATTGATACTACATGTGCTTTGATATGTTAGTCAACAACGTCAAAATAGCGTACACAACAAAATATTGTCAAAATTAACAAATTTAAAGTAAAACTTTACAATTTAAGTTTAATAAATCATTTAAATCAATGTTTTTATACATTTTGTGTTTTTCAAAGTACACTTATTTTGTGTGTTATGACTATTTTTACTAAAGCATAAGAAATTTGATTATCATTTTAACTGTAGTGTTATTCAATGACCCATTTAAATTCTTGAATTTCGATACTAAGATGCAATCTACGAATACATATTTATTTTAGTTTCAATAGAAATTACATTATTTGAGACAGTCACTTAAATGTCCAGTACATTCGCTTGATACTTTAACCATATTTCAAAGACAACAAAATTATGAAATTATATAGTCCTAAGATGTACTTAAGTCCTACTTAAGTGGCTCAAAAAAGCACTCTAAATTTCAGCAATCGTATTTAATATGAATTTAAACTGCTAATAATTTATATTTTAATATCAATTAACATTCATAAGTATCTGAAAACATTTGACTCTTATATTCTTTTAAAGTCTATTATTTCCATAGCTCTTTATTAATTTTCTTAAGTGAACGTTGTTTTTTCATCTATCAGCAAACTTGCCAGTCTGAAAGTGCAGATCTAGAGTTCATGATTTTCGTGATTATTGGCCAAGAGGACGTGTGTTCTGTGGGAGAAATGATGCAGGATAACAGGAAGTCCAGCTGAAGCGGCAGTTTGTGTTTGACGATCTGATAGATGCATTGGGCTGCATCATATTCACAAAGATCCTTGCTATTCACCACGAGTAGCGTGGCGTGGACGGATCAACGAAAGCGATTGTTTTGTCATGGCGTCTGCTGCAGACAGCAGCTATAGCAGAATATGATCCGGCTCAAGGTCAGGCGCGTGAAATCAGAGCCTGAAGCTTTAGCTCTATCAGCTGCCATGGCTTCCGGAAAACTCTGCGTTTGAGCTGACGGGTTTATTAACAGATTATGAGATGAGACTGTCGATGCATCTGATTTCTACGGCTCTGCTATAGCTGGTGCTATGTGCTGATATTTTCAGCTCCTCATTCATACAGTCACCAAACGCAGTGTCTCTTAATCACGTTCATGCATTAATTATTATTATACGTGACACCGTCATGTCAATACCATATTATATTTAGCATGGACTATTAGATGTGTTCCTATCACTGAAAAACCCCAGGCTGAACCAACACTGGATCTCCGAAGTACGGCTTTTGATTGAATTTTGATTGACCTAATATGATTTTCTCACGACATTTTCTGTGATCTGAGCTCTCAGCCGTCTGTCACAAGACAAATTATCATTTAAACCAGTGGTTCTCAGTACTTTTATAGCACAATTGCCCCCATCCACTATCCAGATAAATACATCCCACACTATTATGCGTTAATAATAATATATGTATAATACATATAATAATTATAATTGATAATAAAATTTATTAGTAGTGGTTGTAACCAATAGTAGTAGTAGTAGTAATATTGTTAATAATAATAATAATAATAATGATTACAATAATTATAATTATTAATAAAATAAATTATTATTTTTATTTAAATAAATAATAATAATAATATAATAATAATAATAATAACAATAATAATTATAATTATTAATAAAATAATTTATTATTAGTAACGTAGTAATAGTAGTAGTAATATTAAGTATTATTAATAATAATAATATATAATAATAATAATAGACATTACAATAATTATAATTATTAATAAAATAATAATTATTTTATTTAATAGTATAATAATAATAATAATAATAATAATAACAGCAGCAACAGGTATTATTTTAATCAGTAATGTTAATTATTATTATAATAATTACAATTACTAATGTCTCAGTTCAGAAAAAGGTGTATATTTTAATAATATAAAGTCTATCTATTACAAAAAATATTGCACATCTCTATTAATTAAATAAACCCTATTTTTGTGCGATATATTAATCGATAATTAATTGTTTTTGAACTGATCTATTTCAATGCTTTTAGGACAGTGATCCTACTCCCGGTCCCTACCACATTACCTATTATATTAATAATAATAATAATAATAATAATAATAATAATAATAAGAAACATTATAATAATTACATTTAAATAAACTAAAATAGATTATTATTATTATTATTATTATTATTATTGTTGAAATAACTAATGACTCAAGTTGCAAAAAAAGTCATGATTTAATTGATTTAGCTTTAAAAGCCCTCAAAAACTTAAAATAAATAAAATAATAAAATAATAATAAAATAAAATTAAATATAAAGGTGCGACAATGTAATATCTCTTACCAACTAAATGAAGCCTGATCCCCAGTCTGATGATGGTGTTTGATCTGTGTTTCAAACACATGGTTGCATTAATCCAGCACTCTTTAATCTACGCTCTAAAGGAGTGCCAACAGCAGTGCTAGAAGCCACAGCGCTGGCATCCGTCACGCTTTCAGAGACCACCAGCACTGATTATCAATGAACCAGACTCTCAAACACTCTGATTGTTATACTTCTAAATGCTGTACTAATATTGACCAGCAGTGTGATTTGTCGTCTCAGAGCTGATCTGTGAGTGTTTTGACTGTTCAAACTCAATGTATGTCATATAGTTCTGTTTAGAGCGGCTGCGTGTACTGATGACCGTTTACTGTTGAGTGTGCACTTTACTGCCTTATGCTAATATATCTGCAGATCCATTATACGTGTCATTCCGCATTTTGTTTCTTAAGTCTTACGGCATACACTAGTGACTTGTTTTTTGTCTTTTACATATCAGATTTGGTCTGATCAGCAAATTTGTCACGCAAAGAGACGTTTGAGAAATATAAAAGAAAATATATGAATATGTAAGTATAAAACAAAACAACAAATTCCAATGGTTTGAAAGGGTTGGTTGCAGATGGTTGGAAGGAAAGTACAGTACTCAGAAAAAAATGGTAAATATTAACATCTGCCAACATCCTACTCTGGCAATTTGTAACAAAAAGTAATTTTAGGTAATATCAGGTAGAAATAGCTGTTCAAGCCTTACTAATAATTGCACGTTTACAGTATAGATTTTATTGATATTTGTGCGCTTTATGTGCGTTCCAGTTGTAAGTCATTTATGAGTGATTAGTTAAGAAAACATTCTTAAACAATCAAAGTGTGATCACCTATTCATCATTAATTAATCACTTATAAATGACTTACAACTGAACATGATCCTTCTAAAGTGTTCTTTCTAACAATTTTAGCACTCTGCTAAACTCTATTACTCAGACCAACATGCTATTGTTACAATGACATTTATTTGATTGTTGTTTATTTCTTTGTTTGAGAACCATTTATGCTGTGTTAGCACCTAAAATAAAGCCAAAGCGTGACTTTATTAGGCTCATACTGATGTCATGCTGGCTCCATGCATGCTTCAGTTGCTGTGAATGCAGATGTACACAGATTTCAGTGTTCTACTGTACAAACTGACATGCGCCACCTGCTGGCCACAGCAAATATTACATTCAAGTCTAGTCATTTCTCAGATCACTTTGGCCATCACGTATCTGATGCATACTGAAGGCCTGTGTTCAGTGTTATTGTTATTATGTGTAAAGAACAGGCTGAGTGAGAGGGCGTAATATCACACAGAGGTCAGGGCTAGTTTGTGTGGATTGGCTCCGTCGGCTCTGATAATTACGTATGATGGCTGGTTAGTGTGAGCAAGATGTTATTTTGCATTTGACAGCTTTTCAAATGGCCATCATTACACCTAATCCATCACAACATGCTCAATTCTTCTGACAACTACCCCAAACTAACAAACCACAATATGTGCTATTGGCTATGCATGAAATTTCACATCATTATCAAATTAAGAAAAAGGTCAAAACAACTCAATTCTCATCTTTCTCAGATGTTTTTCATTCTTGAGGCTTCTGCTTTGATCATGATCAATTTTTGTTTCTACAAGACAAAACACAGATATTCAGTATACACAGATGATAAATTAACAGCTACACAGAATCTGAAATTCAGTTTTTTCCAAGTTGTTTTTTGATGGTTTGACTCGGAAAGTTCGTCGCTAAAAAGCTCAGAAGAATTTTCCTGTAACCACCTGTATTCTAAACCACTGAGCTTCAACTGGCAAACAAAGCTTTCTGTGACAGATTCTTTTACGCGTTATGCTGGTCTTTATATGCTTTATATTTCAGAATGTGGCTGATGAATTACTATCAAACACTGATTTAATGATTTTTTATTCTTATTTGTGAATATTTTAATGTATTATGAATTGATAACGCTCTGGCCCTCTTTGGTCATTTGACGAAAAATTAATTTTGATTTTAAAATCTTTAGCTTCATTGAAACAAATTTAAACACAAAAAACAAAAAAAAAAAAAAAAAAAAAAAAAAAATCATGGACATGATTCAGATGTTATGTCAAAAATGACCAACATAGTAAATTAATGGGAAATACGAAAAAATGTGAAAACTCAGTGAATCTTTTGGTAGTACAAACTACAAATCAGCCACTGGTCAGAAAAAAAGTGTGCAGCAATCAAGGGGTGACTCTCTAGAATATCAGGAGTGCAAAACACACACACACACACACACACACACACACACACTCCCCCCTCTCTCTATATATATAGTTAAAATTGTTTATAATTATTACTTTTTTTATTCCTCTTTTTTACATCTACTGTGTGATACTGATTGTTTTTGCTGTTAGTTTATAATGTTTCATCACAGTTGCTGTTCCCTTCTGAAGTTTTATTAACATTTATTGAATTACATTGAATAAAATATCAATTGCAAAATGCTTGTATAAAGTGTTATGAATTATCACTATCCTTTCCTTATTTTGTTAGATTTTTTAATTATCAAATACTGAGTAACAAAAATGCTTTCTATGCATTCCCTTTCTAACAAGATTTTAATGTTTGACTGTAATCATAATGTAAAACCTGATACTTATCTAACCAACAATATCTAAACCTTGACAAAAAGTAGTCTTTTAGAATCTCTAGATATATATCTTTAATTTATTCCTGTGATTTCAAAGCTAAATTTCAGCATATTAGAATGATTTCTGAAGATCATGTGACACTGAAGACTGGAGTAATGATGCTGAAAATACAGCTGCAGATCACAGAAATAAATTACAGTTTAAAATATATCAAAGTAGAACAAAGTTAATTTAAATAGCAAAACTATTTAAAAATGTTACTGTTTTTGCTGTAGTTTGGATAAAATAAATGCAAGCTTTTAAAAATAAAAATCTTACTATTCAAAAACTTTTGACGTAGTGTACATGCAAAAATATTAAATATCAGATTTAATTTTATTATTTTATATATTATATAATACTGATGCATGTATCAATGAAAAAAAAACTAGAAGTAATTATTAATATTATATATAATATATAGAATATGATCCACATATAATACTAATACATACTCATTATCATTTATATATAATAATATAATATGTTTAATATGAATAATTATGTGTACTTTTGAAGTTAAATGTTTATTGTTAGAAAATACCAAAACCTGGTGAACTCTGACCTCCTCGTATTAAAATGAAAATACAATGCAGCACCTACAGCGTAATATTTAGTTTTCCTGAGGCTGATGTTCAGCATTTTCTGAAGGTTAAGCATCTCCTTTCACTGAGCAGCCGCTGAGTAAGAACCAGTTTGTGGAAAGTGTCATTTCTCTTTGGGAAAACAAAAGAGCAGTACGTCAGTCTCACATCTCGTTCTGTTGTGTTTCTCGTTCGCAGGAGCCCATTACAGCCATGACAATAAAGCAACAAATGACAAAGAGCGCAAACGAGAGAAACCCTGAGAACAGACAGCCTGAAAATGAGCCCTGCTCATTCTGTTAACAAACATGAATAACAAAACGGAGGTATAATGGTTTCAATTTCAGGCGTGTGTGGAGACGAGCGACCTCCCGCCGGCAGAAGACAATCATCTCATCGGGAGGTTTGTGCCAGTGCCGCCGCGGGCCCTTTCCACACGAGACCTTAATAAAACTGACTTTATACAACAAAGTTCCACATTACAGGAGTATAATCATCTGTTCAGGCACACGTCCTCCATTAAACGCCATGACAGCTTGACGGATTTTCAATCTGATGTATTTCAGGACTTGGGACCGTGAAAAGAGAGCGAGTCGCGTCTCTAGCCGACTGTTTGAGGGAATTTTCTCTCGAGATGTTTGAGGTTACGAAACCAGGAGGATCAGTCATCAAATGTGTCCCTGGAGCACAAAAGCAGTCATAAGCAGCACAGGTATATTTGTAGCAATAGCCAAAAATACATTGTGTGGGTCAAAATTATACATTTATCTTTTATGCCAAAAATCATTAGGATATTAAGTAAAGATTATGTTCCTTGAAGATATTTTGTAAATTTCCTACCATGAATATGTCAAAACTTCATTTTTGATTAGTAATATGCATTACTAAGAACTTCATTTGGACAACTTTAAAGGAGATTTTCTCAGTATTTTGATTTTTTTTGTACCCTCAGATAATTGTATCTCGGCCAAATATTGTCCTATCCTAAAAAAAACATACATCAATGGAAAGCTTATTTATAAAATTATGACTGGTTTTGTGGTCCAGGGTCACATATATGTTTGTTTTTGGAAAAGGACTTGGTTTCTCTGGGAATCCAACTCATGATCTTAGCATCGCGAGTGCAGTGCAGAAACTAAAGTAATGCATAGTTGTATAATATGAAATTTACCTTCAATAATCCAACAGTTGAAATGCTGTTACATTTTTTTTTCAAATGCTAACATCCCTTTGTCCAATCTATAATCACATTTTCAAAACTCTAAACACAAATATAGCTGCAAGCAGCAATGACAGGTCCAAGCACTAAAACGGCAAAATGAGGAGCTAAGCATGGCATGGAGCATCAGACCAAAAGCAACAATGAGTAACTGAAGCATTGTTAGAATGATTTCAATTGAAATGGTTGAAAAATCATAAACACAACCTCTAGTAATATGATTAAATGGCTTATTACTTTTGACCACCAGGTGGCGCTGTAATCAAATCATATTAGTGTGTTCTGTGTGAGGTGACAATGGCACACACAAAGTTTGGTGTCAATATCCCAAAGCATTGCAGAGATACCTCCTCAAGTGTCATTTTGGCATCATGCCTCAAATTCGTTGCTGTGGTATGCGAAAACCGTTTTGTCTATCAACACAAAATCCATAACTTTTTGTCAGCATGGTCTGAAGATGATATGATTAGATTTTGGTTAAAATCGGACAAACGGGTGAGGAGGAGTTCGAAAAAGTAGGTTTTCAACATAAATCAAAATGGCGGACAGGAAGTTCGGCTTTCTATGACATAATTGGTATGTATGTTGTCGGCATGACCCAAGGAATAATTTGAGACCAGTTTCATTACAATAGGCTAATGCAATCAAAAGTTATTAGCATTTTTGGAAATTTCATTATGATAGTTAATGAATGGTTTATTACTCTTGGCCAAACCATTCACAAGTTACAAGCAAAAATATGCATTTTTCATATCTCCTGACCACTAGGTGGCACAGTGCCGAAACACTGCAGGTAGCCTCAGGTCATGCTTGTTATAACACACACCAAGTTTTGTCTCAATACGCCAAACCCTTGCGGCGACATTGCCTCAGATCCATTTTTGCATGATTTTCTGCGAATTCGTTAGTGTGGTATTCGAGAACGCTTGGACGAATCGACTTGAATTCCATAACTTTTTGCCACCATGGTCTGTAGATGATATGAGCCAATTTTGGTGAGAATCGGATGAACCGTCTAGGACGAGTTCGACAAAGTAGGTTTTACGAACAATTGAAGATAGCGAAAAAACTAAACCTTACGATTTTTGAATTTTGGACTTGATTCGACTCGGCTTGAGCCAAAGATTCAGAGGAAAAAAGAATTTTCATTTTGTGGCTTACGGTTCAAAAGTTATTAGCATTTCAAAATTGAATTTTTGGACAAGTGGTGGCGCTAGAGAGTTTGAGTTAGAGACTCCAAATTTGGTGTGGTTGCTATTCAATCATCTATCAGTGTGCCAACTTTTATAACTTTCCCGCAATCGGTTCTATGGGCTGCCATTAAGAACGCTAACGATTACAATAGGTGCCTACGCACCTTTGGTGCTTGGCCCTTAATTAGCACAACATCCGTCTGTTGTGACCACACCATTAATACAATTCATGTTGTTTTCACACAATATTCAGTCAATTAACATGTTTCTAAAATGCTTTCATTTTCTTTTTACATTAGCTTACCCCATACCAAAATCATGGATCGGTTTAGTCTTATTTACAAATGCTTAAACACAGCATGACAGAAATGAACACCTAATGTTCCAAACCTTAAATATAGTATAAAGCTTCTACTTCTGCTACAACAGCAGCTCAAAAGTATTGAACAAAAATCTCTCTATATAAAATGTTGTAACAACTAATAACATTTTTAAGTAACAGATCACTGAAATATTTAGAGATAGCTGATTCCAGTCTCAGTTGGAGGAATAGTCAAGTCTTGAAGCTCTTTCCATTACATCAGCAACATAGAGTAAAAAAAGACTTCTTTGAATTGTATTTGTGGATGCAGGACAACACAAAGAATCAGAGAGAGAAAAATAATGTTTGGGAGAGGAAGTGTTTCCCCTATTCTTGTACCCTTATTTGGTTAGTTCCTGTTCCGTTCCTCGTTTCATGTAATTAGTTGATTAGTTCCCAGCCCTGTGTGTTTAATTATCTAGTTTAGTTTCCTGTTTATAAGCCCTGTGTTTCCCTGCCTCTGTGTCCGGTGTTAATTGTCTTCCAGATCGTCATTCTGTGTGAATTCAATGTCTCCAGCGATTCCTGAGTTTGTATAATAAAAGTTTGTTATTGAAGAGTTCCTCGCCTCCTCGTTCCCTTCTCCAGAGTGGATTGTGACAGAACACCGGACCAATGTAGAAGATGAGGCTGAGGTTAGTTCCCCGCAAGGTTTGCCCTTGGAGCCTAAGCCTGCCGCCGTTTGCAGCACTCCCGAGCCCGCTGCCGTTCGCGGCCCACGCAAGTTTGCCACCCGTGCCCAACACAAGTCAGCCGCCCATGGCCAACGCAAGTCCGCCGCTATCCGCGGCCAACGCAAGTCCGCCGCTATCCGCGGCCAACGCAAGTCAGCCGCCGTTCGCGGCCAACCCAAGCCCGGCGACAGAGAGTATGGCAAGTCTGCCGACAGAGAATATGGCAAGCCCTCCGGCTGAGAGTATGGCAAGCCCGCCGGCAGATAGTATGGCAAGCCTACCTGTCACAGCTCCTCGACAGCGTCCTCCTGTGCCTGCTCCTTGACAGCGCCCTCCTGTGCCCGCTCCTCGCAAGCGCCCTCCTATGTCTCTGCTGGTCCCGTCCAGCTGTCCAGCTCTCCTTCGTCTCCTGCATCTCCGCTGGTTCCGTCTAGCCCTCCTGCATCTCCTACGTCTCCGCTGGTCCCGTCCAGCTCCGCGCTGCGAGAGCGCCACAAGTGTCTGTGCTGTCCGAGCGCCCCCAAGTGTCCGCGCTACCCAAGCGCCCCCAAGAGTCCGCGCTTGCAGAGCGCCCCCCAAGAGTCCACGCTTGCAGAGCACCCCCAAGTTTCCGCGCTGGCAGAACGCCCCCAAGAGTCCATGCTGCCCGAGCGCCCCAAGTGTCTGCGCTTGCAGATCGCCCCCAGGTTTCCGCGCTTGCAGAGCGCCCCCAAGTTTCCACGCTTCCAGAGCGCCCCCATGTTTCCGAAGTGTCCGCGCTTGCAGAGCGCCCCCAAGTTTCCACGCTTCCAGAGAGCCCCCATGTTTCCGAAGTGTCCGAGCTGGCCGAGCGCCCACAAGAGTCCGTGCCTCCTGAGCGCCCCCAAGAGCCTGCGCCTCTTGAGCACCCTCAAGTGCCTGATCGAGCCCCTACTTTCCCCAAGGAATTTTTTTGGGGGGGTAGTAGGGCTCCAGCCATAGAGGCCGAAGCAGGGGCTGGGGCCACGGTCTCGGAGGTGGACCCGCCATGGCCGCCCAAGCTCCCTGACCCGCCATGGCCTCCAGAGTCCCCTGACCCGCCATGGCCTCCAGAGTCCCCTGCTCCGCCATGGCTCCCGGAATGGGCGCCGCCCTGGAGGCCGGTAGTCCTGCCTCCTGTTCCCAGGAGGCCTCCAGAGCACCCACCCCCTCTCCCGGTTGGATGGTCTATGGCGCGAGGACGCGCCTTCCAGAGGGGGGCGTAATGTCAGTCCTGTGTCTTGTTTCCCCTACTCTCGTGCCCTTATTTGGTTAGTTCCTGTTCCGTTCCTCGTTTCATGTAATTAGCTGATTAGTTCCCAGCCCTGTGTGTTTAATTATCTAGTTTAGTTTCCTGTTTATAAGCCCTGTGTTTCCCTGCCTCTGTGTCCAGTGTTAATAGTCTTCCTGATCGTCATTCTGTGTGAATTCAATGTCTCCAGCGATTCCTGAGTTTGTATAATAAAAGTTTATGTTATTGAAGGAAGTTCCTCGCCTCCTCGTTCCCTTCTCCAGAGTGGATTGTGACAGGAAGAGGAATAGTTGTAGGAGGTAGAGGAGTAGCTGGATCAGAAAAAGGGAGAAGAGGTAGGGGAGAGGAGTGAGAATGTGTGTTAGACTGTGCATTTTTTATGTTTGTTTTTTCCCCTTACACATGTGGAACCTATGAAAGCTTATTTCTGCCATGGAATATAAAGGGTAAAGGGTAATTGTGACGTTTTCTTGCAATTGTGAATTTACATCTCACAATCCTGATAAAGTCTGAATTGCAAGATGTAAATTTGCAATTCCAATTGTGAGATAAAAAGGTCACAATTACTGTTTTTACTGTTTTATTCTGTGACAGAAACAAGCTTGCATAGTAACCAAAGGCCATGCATGATGGATTTTTTACAAGGCTAAATTACAAAAAAACTATGGATTTTTATATTGTCTATTATATTCAGGTAGAACTGAAACGTGACAAGTAATGCAGTTTTTGTAAAGCCATCAACTGTTAGTATTTAACAGTCACTGTGCTATGATTGACTCTATGTTTCTGTTGGATAGAAACTAGTGCTAATGTTTTGACCGAATGACTCAATTTTGAATCAGGTTTGCTGTGTTTTGATAGAGTTAGTATATGTAGAAAAAGGCATTTAGCATTTTGAAATGTAGAGTTTGTATTTATTTAACAAAATGTGGTTTTGGCCAGAAAATTAACAATTTAGCCAATTGTGTGATGTAGGTGTGTTGCTGTGTTAAGAGTTTAGAAAAATTACTTTAAGTATTGGTAAACGCTTGTTAGCAATTGAAAAAAAAAAACTGTAATATCAGTTTATCCTCAGTTTGAGCCTGTTTTGCCTCACATGACTAACGGTAAAAAATAAGTTTCCTTTTATATGTTAATGACTTTCAGAAACTGTATTTACAGAAATAGTTCACCCCAAAATGAAAATGTGCTCACCAGCATTGCATCAGTGTCTCAGCAATGGATGCTCTGCAGTGAATGGGTGCCGTCAGAATGAGTGTCCAAACAGCTGATAAAAACATCACAATAATCCACACCACTCCAGTCCATCAGGTAACATCTGGAGAAGACAAAAGCTCAAACAAATCCAGCATTAAGAACTAAAATTCAAGTCCATAATCCATAATAACGCTTCCTCCATGTTTTTATCATGTGTTTGGACTCTCATTCTGATGGCACCCATACATTTTCAGCACTTTTTTTTGGAAGGGAGGTACTTGTTTAAAAATATAAATATCAATAAATAATAATAATAATAATAATAATAATAATAATAAATCAATAAAAATAAATACTGATACAAAAAAGCTAACAAGTCCTTTATTCACATAATGTTCACTGTCTTCAAATGTAAACTTAAGGCTAGGTAAAAAATATAGATTTCTCGATTTTAATCGATTCTCATTTTTACGAAACTATATTGATTCTTAAATCCCAAAAATCGATTAGTCTAGCCTGTTTTCAGTTAATGAACAAAACACTGTAGTGCGGCTCCCATTCAATAAATCGCAATAAGCTTTGTGCTTTGTTACTTTTGATATGAAACAAAGTCTCAGATTTCAAATTCTGTCCATTATATTACTGTATTCAAATAATAAGATCCGTTTTGGCGCTGTTTAATCGCTGTAGCGCCTCAGCTCAAGAGAAGCAGCAGTGGAAAGTACGCATGAACTGATCATCGTTTCTGCTTTAATACCGGTTTCAGCATGAAATAAACATGAATAAACATCTGAAGGTAAGTTAAAAGAAAGAGTACAACTTACCGAAATCTGTATCATGTGTTGTGTAATCGCTCAATCAGTGTTTCAAAGACGTCAATATAACGGCTTTTGAACAATGTCACATAATGCAACACTACATATTCCTTACAATTTTTGCTGTTTTTCTTCAATTACAATTTTTCTTCAATGTTTAATTTATTTTTGAATGAATACATGGAGTAGAAAAATTATTATGGTAATTGTGAAAATTTGTCAAGTACTGTACCTGATATATAGCCGAAATAATTGATACTGAATCAAATGTGAATGAGAATCGAATCGAATCGTAAAATTTGTGTCAAAACCCTATCTCTTTATGTCACAACTAGAATAAGCTGTAACTTAGTAGTGCAACCAGCCCTGGTCTAGCTGCTGTTTATCTGGTTTAGCTACTCTGGTACAGCTGGTGTTTAGCTGGTTTAGCTGGTCTGCTAGCCCTGGTCTAGCTGGTGTTTAGCTGGTTTAGCTGGTCTACTAGCCCTGGTCAAGCTGGTTTAGCTACTCTGGTACAGCTGGTGTTTAGCTGGTTTAGCTGGTCTGCTAGCCCTGGTCTAGCTGGTGTTTAGCTGGTTTAGCTGGTCTACTAGCCCTGGTCTAGCTGGTGTTTAGCTGGTTTAGCTACTTTGGTACAGCTGGTGTTTAGCTGGTTTAGCTACTCTGGTACAGCTGGTGTTTAGCTGGTTTAACTGGTCTACTAGCCCTGGTATAGCTGGTGTTTATCTGGTTTAGCTACTCTGGTACAGCTGGTGTTTATCTGGTTTAGCTACTCTGGTACAGCTGGTGTTTAGCTGGTTTAACTGGTCTACTAGCCCTGGTATAGCTGGTGTTTATCTGGTTTAGCTACTCTGGTACAGCTGGTGTTTAGCTGGTTTAGCTGGTCTACTAGCCCTGGTCTAGCTGGTGTTTAGCTGGTTTAGCTACTCTGGTACAGCTGGTGTTTAGCTGGTTTAGCTACTCTGGTCCAGCTGGTGTTTAGCTGGTTTAGCTGGTCTACTAGCCCTGGTCTAGCTGGTGTTTAGCTGGTTTTATTTTCGGTACAGCTGGTGTTTATCTGGTTTAGCTACTCTGGTCCAGCTGGTGTTGCTAGTTTAACTGGTCTACTAGCCCTGGTATAGCTGGTGTTTATCTGGTTTTAGCTGCTGTTTTTGGCTGGTGTTTATCTGGTTTAGCTACTCTGGTCCAGCTGGTGTTTAGCTGGTTTAACTGGTCTACTATCCCTGGTATAGCTGGTGTTTATCTGGTTTAGCTACTCTGGTCCAGCTGGTGTTTAGCTGGTTTAACTGGTCTACTAGCCCTGGTATAGCTGGTGTTTATCTGGTTTAGCTACTCTGGTACAGCTGGTGTTTATCTGGTTTAGCTACTCTGGTCCAGCTGGTGTTTAGCTGGTTTAACTGGTCTACTAGCCCTGGTATAGCTGGTGTTTATCTGGTTTAGCTACTCTGGTACAGCTGGTGTTTATCTGGTTTAGCTACTCTGGTCCAGCTGGTGTTTAGCTGGTTTAACTGGTCTACTAGCCCTGGTATAGCTGGTGTTTAGCTGGTTTAGCTACTCTGGTACAGCTGGTGTTTATCTGGTTTAGCTACTCTGCGTCAGCTGGTGTTTAGCTGGTTTAACTGGTCTACTAGCCCTGGTATAGCTGGTGTTTAGCTGGTTTAGCTACTCTTGGTGCAAGCTGGTGTTTATCTGGTTTAGCTACTCTGGTCCAAGCTGGTGTTTAGCTGGTTTAACTGGTCTACTCAAGCCTGGTAGTAGCTGAATTGTTTTATCTGGTTTAGCTACTCTGGTACAGCTGGTGTTTATCTGGTTTAGCTACCCTGGTCCAGCTGGTGTTTAGCTGGTTTAGCTGGTGTTTATCTGGTTTAGCTACTCTGGTCCAGCTGGTGTTTAGCTGGTTTAGCTGGTGTTTATTTGGTTCAGCTATTCTGGTCCAGCTGGTGTTTAGCTGGTTTAGCTGGTCTACTAGCCCTGGTCTAGCTGGTGTTTAGCTGGTTTAGCTACTCTGGTCCAGCTGGTGTTTAGCTGGTTTAACTGGTCTACTAGCCCTGGTATAGCTGGTGTTTAGCTGGTTTAGCTACTCTGGTACACCTGGTGTTTATTTGGTTTAGCTACTCTGGTCTAGCTGGTGTTTAGCTGGTGTTTATCTGGTTTAGCTACTCTGGTTCAGCTGGTGTTTATCTGGTTTAGCTACTCTGGTCCAGCTGGTGTTTAGCTGGTTTAGCTGGTCTACTAGCCCTGGTCTAGCTGGTGTTTAGCTGGTTTAGCTGCTCTGGGCTAGCTGGTGTTTAGCTGGTTTAGCTGCTCTGGTCTAGCTGGTGTTTAGCTGGTTTAGCTGGTTTATCTGTTCTTTAGCTGGTTTTTAGCTGGTTTTGGTGGTCTCCAAGTCTGATCAGCTCCGTGATCCAGCTTAGGCTTTTCAGCAGAGAAGCCAAGATGTGATTTTCCTCACTGGGCATCATGAGGGTGAGCCGTTCAGAACGGTTCCTCTAATATCAGTATAGAAATAAAGCCGTCCCAGAATGCAACAGCGCTCGCTCAGATGCCTCATTAATATCATGAAGGGCCGGCGAGGCAGAGATGATGGCGTCTCTCCAGCTGCAGAGAGAAAGGCGCTCAGCTGTCTGAAAATAGAGGAGAGTGTCCTGATACACAATTAAACATGGAGCTTCTCCTGCTCCAGACCAGCTTCTCTCATCGCTTACAAAGATGTCTTTCTGAAGGAATAAACACTAGAATGCATTAACTGTTAACATGCCGAGGGTGAACCGCACCCGCTGAATTGCACATGGTTTTAGCATCTGATTGCGCAAATTAGAGACGCAAATGTGAACGAAAACGAAAGAGCAGTGCAGGTCAGTTTTATGGTAAATGCGGCACAGCCATCTAGACGCCTGAAAACCTCTTTAAACACAGAATGAAGTGTGCTTGATTAGTGCGTCTGGATATATGCAATATAAATTAATTTGCATTACACTAATTATATATTGCAAGACTCCTCTCCTCATTTGATGAATGGCTACTATAATCACTAAATATCATCTCTTCTTAAGATATTTATCGGCTGCCTTTCATGAACAAGAACTCTGCAAGTCACAACAGGCAAATATTGCTGACTTTTCTGAAAAATGCAATAAGCCTCATTAGTACAGAAAGAATGTGTTTGTG
Organism: Tor tambroides; assembly: GCA_021397915.2. Lineage (NCBI taxonomy): Eukaryota > Metazoa > Chordata > Actinopteri > Cypriniformes > Cyprinidae > Tor > Tor tambroides. Next base: position 28,324 of record JAFVLL020040442.1, read on the forward strand.
CTGAAAAGTATTTATTAAACTCATCCAATGCAGCATTAAACCAGTGCATACAACACTTTCTGTGCATAGGACACAAAACAAACAGAAAATGAAGTCAAAGTAAATATTTGATTCATGTTTCATCATTTATTTTTAGTACCCCGCAAAGTTTACCATGAACACAGCATAAATCACTGAGTTATGTGATTTTATTTTCTAACTATGAATTTAAAAAAAAAAAAAAAAAAAAAATTGCAAATTTGCGAATGTCACCGTTTTCCGCTGAAACGCTACAGTTGCGTGACTGCTTGTTGAATTCAGCCTGTAATGTTCCAATCGGTGCGTCTCCCAGCCCAACTTCATGTTAAATTCATGAACGTGGTGAAAGATGAACTATAAAAGTGAATGCGTTCAGCCTGACTCACATCTGTCTGTGTGTCTAATTCTCCATTATAATGTGGAAGGAGAGCAGCGTTTGCTCAGCGCCTCTTCAGACACTTAACCTGATATTCACCCCATCGTTTACACAGATAAACACACTGAATAACAGCTAATCAGCGGACGGAGAAAGCAAGCAGATGCACGGCTGTATAGCAGCGACTGAACTCCAAATCAATCTGCAATTACCCAGCATTCAGCACAGATGTTCCTGAGGCTCTGAGACGCTCTCAGCCGCTCCTTAGGTGCGAGAATGGAGACGTGTCAGCCGAATGAAAAATAGCCCAGCTGTGTTTGTCTGAGCTTATTTCTGAACACTGCACTGACTAGTCCATTAGTTCTGCCTCTAGGTGACCTGTGATGTTAGTTACACTTGTTCTTACACTATGGCCCTATGAAATCAGGTTTATTTTTTCACAAATTCTACCCCCCATATTTTATGTATATATATATATATATATTTTGTTTGTTTGTTTGTTTGTTTGTTTTAATGTTTAAATGAAATTTAAATAGCCTAAAAGCATATCTAACTAATTGCAATCAATAAATTTATAATTACAATTTAATATCAATTTATATAAAGAAAAATAAAAAATAAAAAAATATTATATTTTTAAGATGTTATGTAATCTTTTTTTTTTTTTTTTTTTTTTTTTACATTTTCCAATTTATTTACTTATTTATTTATTTATTTATTTACTATATTCTGTTTATTTTTTTCTGGATTTTGTTTAATGGTTAAATTTAATATTAGCAAGTAAAAATCATGTAATTATTTAAAATCATTAAATGTATACAATTTAAGAACACCTTATTAAAAGTTTATCAAAAATTTTAATTATTACATTATATTTTTAAATTACTATTTTTACAAAATTACATCATAAAACTTTTTTATTTTTTCAACATTTTTTTTCATATATAAAATATTTTAGTAATCAAATTTTAATCATTAAAAATCATGCCTAATTAAATGAATTAATAAAACTTCATGTAACACAAACAATTTATAAAAGGTTTAACATTTAAAAAAAAAAAAACATTTTCCTTATTTTGTTTAATTTTCCACAAAATTATATGTTCCTCCCATTTTTCCAGTTTTAATAGTTTAATTAAATTTTAGTAATTAAAAACCATGTATAAATGCAATCATTAAACAAACAGACAATGTAACAACAATTAATTAGAAGTTGAACAATTTGTTTGAATTTTTCTGGATTCAATTATTCAATTGTTATTATTCCAAATTAATTTAATAATCAAAAAGCATGCCTATTTAACTGAACTCATAAACATATAGGGCCCTATTATTGTTAAATATGAATAAATTAGTAAATTGTTAAAAGTGTTATAAGATGTCTGTTTTAATTTTTTTTTTTCTGAATTTGTGATTTAATACAAATTAAAATCAAAACAAATCAAATCAAATACAGTGGTAATCAAACTATACCTTTAAAAATAAATAAATAAAATAAATTGTAATTACATGACAATTCCTTTTATTTTTTGAGAGAGAAGGACCAGTGTAAAAGTCAGTGAAATTTACTGGTCATTTGTTCCTATAATCAGAGTAAATGTGAATAAAAATAACACTCTGACTGGAAACACACGCACACACACACACACACACACACACACACACACACACACACACTCACTCACACTCAC